>PISX010004141.1:0-126074 GCA_004024625.1 Mellivora capensis | reverse complement strand
TGGATTCCTGTCTCACATTGAGGTCCTTTAACCATTTCGAGTTTATCTTTGTGTACGGTGTAAGAGAATGGTCGAGTTTCATTCTTCTACATATAGCTGTCCAATTTTCCCAGCACCATTTATTGAAGAGACTGTCTTTTTTCCACTGTATATTTTTTCCTGCTTTGTCGAAGATTATTTGACCATAGAGTTGAGGGTCTATATCTGGGTTCTCTACTCTGTTCCATTGGTCTATGTGTGTTTTGATGCCAGTACCATGCTGTCTTGGTGATCACAGCTTTGTAGTAAAGCTTGAAATCAGGTAATGAGATGCCACCAGTTTTATTTTTGTTTTTCAACATTTCCTTAGTGATTCGGGGTCTCTTCTGATTCCATACAAATTTTAGGATTATTTGCTCCAGCTCTTTAAAAAATACCAGTGGAATTTTGATGGGAATGGCATTAAAAGTATAGATTGCTCTAGGTAGTATAGACATTTTAACAATGTTTATTCTTCCGATCCAAGAACATGGAATGGTCTTCCATCTTTTTAGGTCTGACGTTATTCTGATGGGCTTTCCTCTGTACGTAAGGAGCTTCTTTGTCCTAGCTGCCTTCAACGTTATTCTGATGGGCTTTCCTCTGTACATAAGGAGCTTCTATGTCCTAGCTGCCTTCAAGAGAGTTTCTCTAGAATTATAATTCCTCATTCTTACTCTCAGGTGTCTCAAGGACTTTCAAGAGTCTAAAATCTTGGGGGGGGGGGCGTTCTGCCTCTAGTACATGAACGCTGGTTCCATTCACAAGGTTGGGAAAATTTTCATGGAGAACTTGTTCCACTATATCTTCTAGACTACTTTCTTTCTCCTCCCCTTCAGGGATTCCAATAATTCTGACGTTGGAACATTTCATGGTATCATTTATTTCCCTAATTCTGTTTTCGTGGCTTCTAAGCTGTTTGTTCCAGGCTTCCTCCTGATCCTTTCTATCTGTCTGCCAGATCACTAATTCTATCTTCTGTCTCAGTTACCCTAGCTTTTAGGGAATTTAGATTAGATTGGAACTCATTGAGAGCATTGTGAACATCATCCCTGGTGGCTGTCTTTCTTCTCATTCTGGTATCCCCATCCCCAACTTTTATAGTTGTTCCACAGTATTTGGATATTCTCTTCTGGTTCCACCCCCCTCCCCCCAATCTTTTTTTCTTTTTGCCTTTCAGTTTTGTTAATGTCTATTTAGATATCCTCAAGCTCAGAAATTCTTTCCTCGGCTATGCCCCGTATCTATTAAGATGTTCTTCATTTCTTTATGTGTTTTTCTTTTTTCTTTTTTTAGTAATCTTTACACCCACCATGGGACTTGAACTCACAATCCCAAGGATCAAGAGTTGCATGCTCTTCCGACTGAGCTGGACAGGTGCCCCAAGACATTCTTCATTTCTGTTACAGTATTTTTTTTTTTTTTATGTCTAGCATTCCTTTTTGGTTCTTTCTTAGAATTTCCATCTCTCTTTTTACTTGATCACTTATACTTCCATATTTTCTACCCATTAGAGTCCTCAGCATTATCAATCAATCATAATTTTAAATTCCCGATCTCATAATTTCAACATTTCTGCCATATCTGAGTCTGGTTTTGATGCTTGCTCTGTGTTTTCTGTCTTTTGGTATATCTTGTAATTTTTTGTTGATAGGTGCACATGATGTGCTGGGTAAAAGAAACAGCTATAAATAGGCTTTTAATAATGTGGCAGTAAGTTATGGGGAAAGGGAAAGTGTTCTATAGTCCTAGGATTACATATTAGTCTTTTCTTGAGCTGCTGCCTCTGGACTGTCAACATCAGACAACCCTGTCAGCCTTTCTCTCCCCCTTAGTTTGGACAGGATGACAACAGCAGGTTGGGATTGGGTCTTTTCCTTCTCTCAAGTCCACTGGGCTCTGTTAAAACTCCAGCAAGTTCAGTTCTGGTTGAAGAGTTTCTCCTGAGGGCAGACCTTGTTAAGAGGAACAGGCTACTCTGGCATATTTCAAAATGGTTTCCCCTACTATTAGCACAAGGGGATTTTTCTCTGATATTTGTTGTGAGAACCTGTTAGAGGTCCAGGAGGTAAAACTCACAGAAGCCTCCCCAATGACTGGGTTCTCTGGAGATTTTATATCTCAGACCTGTCTACACCGAGCCTCTAATGATTTCTCAGTTGCAGTTCAGGTTTCCAAACACTGGCACTGATGCTTACAAAGGTTTCTGCTCTGGTAAGATGTGAGTCTCTGTATTTACCTGGAAGTGTCTCCAAATTTAGGGGCAGCACCTTGTCCTGTGATGTCATTTCTCCTACAGGTATAAGAAGAGTTGTTGATTTTTCTATTTATTCAGCGTTTTACTTGTTCAAACAAAGTGGCTTCCAAGCTTCTTAAATGCTGGACTGAAAACTGGTAGTATTCTTTTGAATATTTTTATACAAAGGATCATGTGACCTATGAACAGAGATAGTTTTACTTTTTCCTTTCCAGTTTGGATGCTTTTATTTCTTTTTCTTGTCTAATTCCTCTGGCTAGATACGCCAGTAGAATATTACATAGCAGCAGTAAAAATGAGCATCCTTGTCTCATCCCTAATGTTAGGGAGAAAGTTTTTATTTGTTTAACATTGAGTATAATGTTAACTGTGGGCTTTTCATAAATATCTTTTATCACGTTGAACATGTTCCCTTCTAGTCCTAGTTTTTTGGGAGTTCTCATTATGAAAGGATATTGGATTTTGTGAAATGACTTATGTGCTTCAAGTAAGATAATCATCCCTTCTCCCAGGTCCTATTAATGAATTATTTTTTTTTACACTGAACCACCCTCATATTCCTGAAATGAACCACTGTGATGTGCATCATCTTTTTTTTTTTTAAAGATTTTATTTATTTGACAGATCACAAGTAGGCAGAGAAGCAGGCAGAGAGAGAGGGAAGCAGGCTCCCTGTTGAGCAGACATGCGGGGCTTGATCCCAGGACCCTGAGATCATGACCTGAACCGAAGGCAGAGGCTTAAACCACTGAGCCACCCAGGTGCCCCGATGTGCATCATCTTTTTAATATGGTTTTGGACTTAGTTTGCCAGCATTTTGCTGGAGAGTCACACATCTATATTCATTAGGAATACTGGTCTGTAATTGTCTTTTCTTGTAATGTTCTTAGTATGTCTTTGGTATCAAGGTAAAGCCGACCTTAAAGAATGAGTTGAGAAGTACTCCCTATTCTTGTCATCTTTGGAAGCATCTAAGAAGGACTGGCGTTCATTCTTTAAATGTTTGGTTCAGTCCACTAGTGAAAGCATCTGGTCTTGGACTTTTCTTTGCCACAAGTCTTATTATTGATTACATCTTTTCACTTGTTATATGTCTGTTAGATTTTCTTTTTTTTTCTTGAGCCATTTAAAGTAATTTGTGTGCTTTTATAACGTTTTGTCAATTTTGTTTATCTTTCAAAATAATCAACTTTTGGTTTCATTCTCATTATTCTTCTATTCTCATTTTATTTAACTCTGCTCTAATCTTTATTAGTTCCTTCCTTCTGCTAGCTTTGAGTTTCCTTTACTCTTATTTTTATAGCTCCAGAGATAGTAAAATTAAGTAACTAATTTGAGACCTTCCTTCTTTTTTAAATACAGTTACTTACAGCTACAAATCTCCCTCTGAGCACTGCCTTCACTGTATCCAGTATGGTGTTCTAATTTGAATACTCTGTAGGTATTCTTCTAATTTCCCTTGATTCCTTCTTTGATCATTAATTAAAAGTATCTTGTTTTATTTCCACATATATATTTTTTTTAACACTCAAGTTATTCTTATGTTACTGATTTTTGGCTTCATTCCATTGTGGCTAGAGAAGATACTTTGTATGACTTCAATCTTCTTACATTTTTTTTTTTAAAGATTTTATTTATTTATTTGAGAGAGAGGCAGTGAGAGAGCATGAGCGAGGAGAAGGTCAGAGGGAGAAGCAGACTCCCCGTGGAGCTGGGAGCCTGATGCGGAACTCGATCCCGGGTCTCCGGGATCATGACCTGAGCCGAAGGCAGTCGTCCAACCAACTGAGCCACCCAGGCGTCCCTCTTCTTACATTTTTGAGACTAGTTTTGTAGCCTAACATCCAGCCTAATCCAGGAGAATATGTCATGTGCACTTGAGAATAATATGTGTTCTGCTGTGTTGAGTGGAAGGTCTGGTTGGTTATAGTGTTATTCAAGACTTTTTATCTTTACTCATCTTCTCTCTGTATGTTCTATGCACTAATGGAAATGGGATACTGAATTTTATGTTATTCAATAATTATCTCTCTCTTCAATTCTATTGAAAAGTATTCCTAGTGGACTGAAGATTCCTACAGAGTTTCAGAATGGCCAAAATAGGTTTCAAAACCAATTCAAAATAGGTTTATAAGAAATTAAACCAAGAAATTCCAGTTTTAGAAAATATCCTCAAGAGGACACCTGGGTGGCTCAGTCGGTTAAACATCTGCCTTCGGCTCAGGTCATGATCCCAGGGTCCTGGGATCGAGTCCCACATCTGGCTCTCTGCTCAGCAGGGTGGCTGCTTCTCCCTCTTCCTCTGGCTGCTGCTCTACCTACTTGTGCACTCTCTCTCTCTGGCAAATAAATAAATAAAATCTTTAAAAAATATATCCTCAAGAAATGACAGTAATGTAATGATCACAGCCAACACTTGCTGAGCCTTTACTTTCTGCCAGGTTCTGGGCAAAGCATTTTAAATGCATTTGCTTATATATTGGGTAGTTCTATTTTTAACTCAAACTTATAAATGATAGAAGAGACTATGAGCATTTGAGTAGTCAGTAAATACACGAGATTCAAAGCTTTCAGAGCAGCAGTGATTCTTACGGAAAAAAAAAAAAAAGACTGGTGGCTAGAATGTGGCACTGAGCTAGAAAACCCATATTTAAACTGTACTTAACACTTACGATGACATAATCCTTAACACCTCTAGGTCTCAATTTCCTCAACTGCAAATAATCTCTAAGATTCCTTCTAGTCTGTACTTTATGATCATTTGTTACCCAAATCACCTAAAACAGTGCTAGAAACAAAACAGTCTCGGACTGAAAATTATTTGAGACAGTAATTTAATGACTTCCATACACTACTACTGTTCCAGAAGCATAAGTACATAGAAGAAACACCTCTGCTTGGGAAAGCTAACCATGACTCATGATTGTGCAATCATGATAAACCAAAAAATTAGAAACAAATAAACCAATCCCTAAAAATAAATAAAATCTAGAGTTTATATTTATAGCAGAGAAACCTCATTTGCAACCACTGATATTCAACAGTCAGAGAAAAGTTCTGACCAATTCTACATTCATTCATTGATTTAACACATTTATTAAACAAGTATTAAAATCTGGCCCAGGTTAAAACTGTACTTGTATGTTTTCAATAAGTTTGGTCACAGTTTAGGCAGGGAGACATTTTGTGGATAAATACAATAACATCTATGCTAAAGTTATTAACAGAATTCTAAAGTAGCACAGACTTCCTGAGATGACATTCAACTTGATTCTTATATTTGCCAGATGAGTAAGACTAGACTATACATGGTTATGCAAGTAGAGGGTGTAGTTGAAGCCTGGTGGGCAGCATAGAGGAGACAGTTTTGCTAAGGTCAGAGTGAAGAAAAGGCAGGGATCATGTTCAGATTATAATTTAGTGTTACAGAAATAGGATGTCAATTTAATTCCAATTCTCTCATTTTGACATACACAACATTATTATCAAGGCTAAGAGCACTTTACAAATATATGCATATACTCCTTAAATAAAACCAATGAGATAGGATTTTACAGATAGGAAAATTAAAGTCCAGAGAGATTAAGTGTTTTGCAGCATTACATGACTAGTAACTGATGAGACTATGAGTTAAAACCAAGCAGTCTAACTCCAGAGCTGGCACAAGGATTTCCCTTATAAGCACTTCTGCTCAGATATGGTAGCCCATGCCCATTATTGTCTCACCCGCGTAACAGAAGTATCTGTGGAGCTACCACTGAGCCTCTCCTATGTCATTTATAAGATGAGGATCTGGGTATCTAACAAGGCACCCCATGCAGATTACTGATACATCTTGTCAAAGTGGGCAGTCCTTCCTAAATATTTGATATTTTCTGATAGATTTCTTCTCCCCACTAAACACAACCTTCCCTTTCTTTCCAGAATGATGCAGAAGTCTACATCTGCTTCCTGCTAGGAATGAGAATTAAGAATATTAGGTTTGAAGGATAGCTAGTTTTTACTCCACGTCAAAGAGAGTATATAAACTAACACTTCTTTTAAGCCTAAAGAGAAGAAGAGTAATTTAACTTCACAAATGTGAAATCAGACACTACCTTTAGTCCCTCCAATTCATTTTCCAGTTGCTTGGAATAGTGCTCGCTCTGTTCCCGCAGTTTCCTGTCTTTAGATGCTTCAGCAGCCACAGCTTCTGTATGAACTTCCAGCTTTAAAATAAAATGAAAAAAGCAGATGTCATGGTTATAATTGTTTTCCCAATAAAATGCTTTTCCCCATGGGAATTTACCTTGTAACAAGAAGATAACTCAAATGTTGGAATTCATATTTAATAAAATTACTGAACTAAAACAAAACAAACATGGTTTTCAATAATTAAAGAAGGAGATATACATTATTCCACTAATCTGAAAAAGGAGCTTTAATCACTACCCCACGGGCACTAGAAAAATCTGCCTGACTACTAACCTCTTTTTTGGCTCTCTCTGTTCTGCGCAGTTCTTGCCTTAAGCTTTCAACTTTTTGCATCACCAGGTCCACCTCTTCTTCCTTATCTCGGACATGGCGAGCAAGTTTCTGTTTTTGGGTGTGCAATTCTGTTAGCCGCTCATTGATCTCCATGAATTCCTGCATGGCCAGTTTCCTCTGACAGTGTGCGTCTTTCAGCTCTTTGGACTGGTTTTTTAATCGCTCACTAGCCTGGACTAGTTCCTACAGTTTTGTAAAAAGAATATAAGTTACCAATTCTGCAACCTAGGAACCAATTTTGGCCATCAAAGTAGCTATCGTGAAGTCAAGAAGAGCCAAAATTATTCATCTCAGGACAAAATTAAAAGAAATCAACTACTTCTGAACAGATTAATAGCAGGGTGGCTCTGTTCATATTCTCGATTCCTGACGCTAATTGTGATGAACAGCTGATTTAATCTGCCAGTATCTTAGTTTCTACAAATAAATGAAGAGTACAGGAACACCAGATACAATGGTCAAAATAAGGATTTTGTGAAATGGAATGGATACTTGCGAGATTTTTAAAAATTATACTGAATCATTACAAATGACGGAAAAAAAAAAAGAAAAGGAATGCTCTTATGTGGACACTAAACCTCAGGCCAGAAGCAAGGAGAGAAAGCTAAATAAACTCCTAGATCAAAGTGAGAAACTTGGGAGTTAAAGCACTCAAGTCTGCCTTCTGGCAAAAGAAAATGCAAATCGCTTTTGAGTAAAGAGCCTCAATGAACTGTAGGATTTTTAAGAGCAAAACAAACTCCAATGGTATCTGGACATTAGAATTATCAAATATTAATATAAAATTGGTACATATGAAACATTTGAGGAGGTTAAAAAAAGAACTATTAAAAATGACCAAGCAGATTTATAAAACTGTAGAACATTTAGAAATGTAAAAATCTAAGTGTTAAAATTAAAGACCTGAATCCATCAATGCAGTAAGTTCTACATTTATGAAGCAAGAAAAAATTTTAAAGTTCAAATCCAGAAACTTTCAAAAAATAAAGTTGTGTAGCACCAAATAAAAATAAATGTCCTTAAAAAAAGTCAGTGAAAAAAGACAAATCACAAAATATTTTCCACCCTCAAAAATAAAAACAAAAGAAGAGAGACTAAGAATTAAAATTTTACTTTAATTTTAAATTTTATTTTTTTCAATAAAATATTTTATTTATTTATTTGACAGAGAGACACAGTGAGAAAGGGAACACAAGCAGGGGGAGGGGATTTGGGAGAGGGAGACAGGCCTCCCACCAAGCAGGGAGCCCAATGCGGGGCTCCCCTGAGCCGAAGGCAGACACTTAATGACTGAGCCACCCAGGTGCCCTTAAATTTTAATTTAAATTAACTAATTTAAATTAAATTAAATTTAATTTAATTTAAATTAGTTAGATTCCTTTTCAGGTATAAGGCTAAATATATATTCATATAAACAAAAACTGACAGAGCTTATCACTATCAGATCTCCACTAAATAGAAACCTCTAAAGATTTACTTCAGGAAAAAGAAAAATAATTTTAGAAGCAAAGTCTAGCAGAGAAAGGCAATTATCATATGATTTCACTTATATGTGGAACATAAGGAATAGCATGGAGGACATTAGGGGAAGGAAGGGAAAAATGAAGGGGGCGGAAATCAGAGAGGGAGATAAGCCATGAGATATTATGGATTCCAGGAAACAAGCTGAGGGTTTTGGGGGGAGAGGCAGGGGAGGGAGGGATGGGCAAGCCAGGTGATGGGTATTAAGGAGGGCACAGATTGCACGGAGCACTGGGTGTTATATGCAAACAATGAATCATGGACCACTACATCAAAAACTTATGATATACTAAAAACATTTTTTAAAAATAAAAGCAAAGTCTAATGACAGAGAAATGAAGGACTAAGAAACTGGTAAACATAAATGTGAATGTAAACAAACACGTGGATGAGACTGTATTATAAAAATGTCTCGTCCATATCCAAACAAATAAATAAAATATTTTGTTTATTCCAAACAAAAAGGATGTAAGTAAAATATTAATAAAAAACAACAGTGGCATTTGGAAGACGTAACAGAGTTAAAGTTCCTTAAACTGTTTGGGAGGTGTGGTTTAAAATATTAAATTTAGACTTTGTTAAATATGCATGACAAAATTCAAGAGCAACTACTAGAAACTAGTAAAACAAGTAGTGAGTAAAGTGGGAAGAAAAACAAACACTTCAATCAAAATTCAAGAAAAAATTTGGCAAGATGAAAAAAATTCTGGAGATTCATTGAACAACATGAATGTACTTTCATGAATGTACTGAATGTACATGCACAACATGAATGTACTGAATGGTGCATTTTAAAAATGGTTAGGATAGATTTTATAGTATATGTATTTACCACCATTTTAAAAAGGCAAGAAAGGAAACAAAGGCACAAAAAGAGCCTGACAAAACATAAAGCAGAAATTTGATAGAAACATGTCTATACATATTGATACTCAAATATAAAAGGGTGAAGTTTGTTATACCATATTAAAAAATAATATCTAGATTTTAATAGAAAAAAATATTAAGAGAATGTCCCATACAATGATAAAGTTCAACACTAGAAAGAAATGCTATTCTAAACTTTTATGCATTCCATAAGATAGACTCAAAATAGATTACAAAGAAATTGCAAGATCATAGAAAAATTGGTAAATACATGACCATAATGAGAAATTTTGATTCGACAATCATTGATAAACTGAGCAGTTTAAAAATAGTGAATATAGAGAGGATGATCAAACGCTATATGTAGAAGCTGCACCCAATATTGGGAATATACATTCTTCTCAAGCACATAATGAACATTTAAAAATGGTTGGCGCCTGGCTGGTTCAGTTGGTAGAATGTGGGACTCCTCATCAGGGGTTGCAAGTTCAAGTCCCATGTTGGGTGTAGAGATTATTTAAAAATAAAATCTTTAAAAAATAATAATAAAAATAAATAAAAAATGAAAAATGTAACAATCTGTCTAGGCCATGAAACAAGTCTCAGCAGATTTCAAAGAACATATTAAAGATCAAGTTCTCTAATATCATCACTTTTTTTTAATAGAAATCAAAAATAAAAAGGCTAAATTCCATAATAACTCACTGGTCAAGGAGAAACGTGAAAGAATATTAAAATATTCAGAACTAAAAACAAGATGAAAATAACAAAAAACAATAAAATCTTTAGTATATATATTAAAACTTGAGGATTCAGTAAAAGGTTTACTTATGGGGAGATTTATAACTTGAAATCCTTGTAATGAAACTAAAAAAAAAAGATAAATTCAATGAAATTTTGCATAAAAAGAGACAGAACACATTAATGCTTCTGCCAATATGAGAGGATAATAAAAATTAGGACATAAACTTATGAAACAGAAATGTTAGAATAATGAACAACAACAAAGACAAAAGTTGGTTCTTTGAGAAAAATAACAAAATAGGCAAACATCTGGTGAGATCAAACAAGGAGAGAAGAATAAATGCAAAAAGAAATAATATTAAGAAAAAAAGTTGTAACTACAAATCTGGAAGAGATTTAAAAAAGCTAATGAAAGAATCTAATGAAAAACTTCATGTCAATAAATTTGTTAGCTTTTGAAATGAATGAATTCCTACAGAAATACAATTTATCAAAACTGTTTCACGAAGAAATAGAATGCCTAAATAGTTCTATAATAATTAAAGTACCTAAATCGATAGTTAAAAAACTTTCCCCATCCCTCAGTGGGAGAGAATTTCCAAACTCAGAGGGTTGCACAAGTGACTCCTCCAGTGTTTCAAGGAATAAACATTACTCTTATACAAACTTTTATAAAGAAGAGAAAAAGAGGCAATGCTGCCCAACTCATTCTATGAGACCAAAATAACTCTGACATCATAAAACACCAGAAGAATAGAAAAAAATAAGCCAATCATATTGATGAAAACAAAAAATCCAACAACAATAAAAATTTAGCAAATCAATTCCAGTGACATATAAAATAGATAAGCATGAAATCTGGACAGACTCCTTGTATTGAAATTCCAGCTCTATCACTTTCTAGCTCTATGAACTTGAGCAAGTACGCTTGACCTTCTCTGTGCTTGGTCTTACCATTTATAAAGTGAGAATATTAATAATCAGTGTTGTTACATATACTAGCATATTATTATTTAAGATATAATACACATGAAATTTAGGCTTAACCCAGAAATGCAAAAATGGTTTAACATTAGAAAAAAATCCATCAATGTAATTTACCAAACCAAGTTACTAAAGAAGAAAATCCTATAATTACATCAATATATATCAACAAACTCCTAGAAACTGTTTGCAATAGTGTACAAAAAAGCACATTAGGTAAGTCCAATACCCATTCCTGATAAAAATGATTATCAAAATAGGAACAAAAGATAACTTTCTTAACCTGATAAAAATTATTTACCAAAAACTTACAGAAAACATTATTAGTGGTCAAACAGTAAAGGCATTTTCTTTGAAATCAGGAATAAGACAGGGAAGCCTGCTATCACGAGTTCTATTCAACATTGTACTGTGGGTTCTCGCTAATACAGCAAGACAAGGAAAGATAAGAAAGGTCATAAAAACCAGAAAAAGAAACAAAACTGTCATTATTTGCAGAGAACCATAAAGAATTTAAAATACATTAGTAAAATTAATAAGAATTTAGCAATGTTGCTGGAACAAAATCAGTAAGAAAATATAATTTTAAAGAAACCATTTAAAATATGAAAAAAAGAATAATAAATTTAAAGAAAGGCAAATAAGACATGCATAAAATTTTATGGAAAAACATTTTAAAAGTTGTTAAAGACATGAAGAGATATACCATGTTTGTGGAAAGACTGTGGGACTCTAGAGAAAATATTTTTATATTTTTCTATGGATAGGCCTTTGTAAACAAATTTTACTGAAACATGGGATCTGGACTAAAAGGAAGTCTTGTAATTTATGACTAATTTAGAATGAGAAACTCCAGAGAGATTTAACTCCTGAATGTATGTGCTTAAACTTCAGCAAGGGGTGGGGAGAGGAGCCTGGATCAGGGAAGGATCCTCTTTATAGAACTTGAGACTCTGGGCTTATCTTTCCACTGGAGTGACTGGAGTCCTAGATCCTTCTCTTGACATTTCCAAGGAGACTCTCAAAATGGAGACTGGGGTGGGGGATAGGCAGGGGTAGGAAGCATCCACCACTCCCTTTATATAACCACCCAAACTCACAACACAGACTCCATATATGTCAGGTTTAATCTATCCAGCTCTCATTGCATTGCCCTCAGAGGTAAGAATTAGCACACAGCGGAGGGATGTGGTTATCTCTGCTCTACATATATTACGATACTATACTCTGTTCTTGAAATCTGTATGTGCATTTGGAATAACATTCATAAATATGGATAGTAAGAACTTAAAGATTCAATACTGTAATGATGTCAATTCTCCTGAAATTACTCTACAGATTTAATGCAATTTTAATCAAAATCCCATCACAGTTTTTAAGGAATGAGATACAGACTCATTCATAAATGGAAATGTAACATACGACAGAGGTGACATCACACATCACTGTGGAAAAGAGGGGTTATTTAGTAAATGAATAAGTGGTTAGCAACATAGGAAAAACTGAAATTGGATCTTTATCTCACATGATACAAAAAATAAGTTTCAAGTGTATTAAAAATTTAAATATGAAAGACCAAACTTCAAAACTGCAAAATAAAAACTGAACACTTAAAAAAAAAAAAACCAGAATTTTTAACCTCAGATTTCCTACACACGCCAGCAAAACTTTAAAAAGAAAGACTGATAAATTTGATCACATTAAAACTAAGAGCTTCTCTTATTCAAAATCCCATAAAGAAACTGAAAAGACAAGCCACTATAACTGGGAGATATCTGTAGCATACACAACTGACAAAAGATTAATATAGAAATTTTCAAGAATTCCTAACTAACCAATAAGAAAAAGACAAACAAGGGGCACCTGGGTGGCTCAGTGGGTTAAAGCCTCTGACTTTAGCTCTGGTCATGATCCCAGGGTCCTGGGATCAAGCCCCACATCGGGCTCTCTGCTCAGCAGGGAGCCTGCTTCCTCCTCTCTCTCTGCCTGCCTGTCTGCCTACTTGTGATCTCTGTCTGTCAAACAAATAAATAAAATCTTAAAAAAAAAAAAAAAGAAAAAGACAAACAACCCAAGAGAAAAATATATACAAAGGATACTGAGGGGCATTTCACAAAAGAAATATAAGTGATAAATGGGCATACGTAAGACACTCAACATCATTAGTAATTAGAGAAGTTAAGACCTTATAACAAAATATCATTCTAGACCTAAAATATCAATTTCAACTAAGGTTGGCCAAAATAATATACCTAATAATATGAAGTACTATTAAATATACACTAGGTGGTGGGAGTTAAAGTATAAATCAGTATATTATAATAAAAATAAAGTATCTTCATTACTTATGACCCAACGATTCTACTCGTGTTTGTATAAGCAAGTGTGTACATATCAGTATATATGTTCAAGAATGTTCACTTACAGTAGTTGTCAAGTATAAGCAACCTTAATGTCTATACACAAAGAATGGTATAAATTCTGAAGTGTTCACATAATGATAATACTATACAGCAACTACATGAATGTTTTATAGCTATTTGGATGAATCTTAGAAATATAATGAGTAGAAAAAAACTGCAACAAAGTGCATATACTATTTTATAAAGCTCGGATAAGAGCAACACTAAATAATATATATGTATATATATATTTTTTTTTTAATTTCCTATGGCATTAAAAATTCTTTAGCCAGCAAGTTCAATGGCTATACACTAGTCCATCATATGAATTGGTTGGGCATTTCAGTTGTTTCTAATATTTTTCTTTTATGAGAAATTTCTCTGTGAACAAATCTTTGAACATCTGATTATCTTCTTAAATTTTGACAAATGGAGTTTATCAAGTATTTTAATACTTTAAGGCTTTGGATACTTACTGCAAATTAGCTTTCCAAAAATAATATATCAGATTATAATCTCATCTTCAGTATTTGGCACTGGCATTTTTATTTTTTTCTGAAGTGTAATTAAAATACAATGTTATAGTAGTTTATTTTTATAAATTTTATCCTTTACTCAGTGCTCACCATGAGAAATGTAGCTACCATCTGTCACCACATACATATATTTTATTATATATTATTTAGAGGTATACTAATATGCAATAAAAAATTTTTTCAATAAGGAAATGATTGACATAAAATTCAGTACAGTGATTACCATTTTCAGGGAAGTAGGGAGAAAGGATTAAAAAAAAACAACTGGCCAGGGCTATGCCACAAATTGATGATGATCTATTTCTTAAGTGAGATGGTAGGTTCAGAGATGTGCATTATATTATTTGAATAAAAACTTATATAAAGTTACATTTATTCTTTAAATGTATCAAATGAAAAAAATCTTAAAAGGAGTATCTGTTTCCTGTAGGATATTAAGCAAATCACTTAAAATTCATTATCAATATAATGTTTCCTTATAGCACTACCCTCTTCTCAAAATAAACTAAAAGGATTTCTAATATTAAAACTTAATAAAATTGGCAAGATACATGTTACTATAAACCTAGATATCAGATTCTCATCCCTTTTTATGTTTACTAAGTTTGGCTGAACAATCTTACTTTTAAATACATAGTAATTACCACTAATATTACTATAATATTATTAAAAAACAGAACTTGTTATAAATTCAAAATATCATTAGATTGGCCATGAATTTAAATGGATCTGTACACCACATGGCTTGTAACTGCATTAAGAAAAAAGTAAAAATAAATAATACATGATATGTTAAAAAAAGTAAAAATATACTAATCAATTCAATTTAACCTTTATAGCCTTTTCTGTTAGTCTTTTTTATTAGCTTCCTCAGCAAAAGGTTGTTTTATTTTTAATTGCCTCCACTTCTTTACTGACAGCAAGACTTTAAAATCTTCCCCCCAAAGAAATTCATTATATCAATTATATATCATTGAATACAATTTATACTATGCCAAAACCCACTCATTTCTTTATTGTGTTGGCTAGTATTAATTTCAACATTATTTTATTTGTTAATGAAAGGCAAAGTATAGACACTGAGTGGTTCTGGTTTTCTCTGGTGCTTGAATATTATTTGAACCCTACTGAATGTGTTAGAGTATCTCTGCCATTAATAAATTTTGTCATGTTCACAATACTGTTTGAGTGTTACATAAAGTTCTTATGAAAATAAATTTAGCTTGTTCATCCATGCTTTGAAAGATAAACTGACATTTTAAAAAATAAAACACTAAAAAATTTTTATTATAATCTTTTAAAAATGTTCATATCAGCAAATCACAATGAAAATACACCTATATTTTTAGTTTTTCCACAGATACTAACTATGGCTTACTATTTACTTATTCCTTTTTAATATTTTTCAATAACATTTACTTTTTTTTTTAAAGATTTATTTATTTGAGAGAGAGAGAGCACATGAGAAGGGAGAGGGTCAGAGTGATAAGCAGACTCCCCGCTGAGCAGGGAGTCCGATGTGGGACTTGATCCGGGGACTGCAGGATCATGACCCGAGCCGAAGGCAGCTGCCCAACCAACTAAGCCACCCAGGTGCCCAACATTTACTTTTAATTAAGTCCTTTGATTATTAACTTCTCAAAAGAACAAATGATTCTGAACTTTAAAATCTTGAGAATATAAAAGTTATTTCATTACTAGATACTAATCAAATGAAATACACCAAAATAATTCCTAAATCTTTAAACCAATATTTTACAGACAAAATATACTTTACATTACTGTAATTCACTAGGAAAGCTTTCAGTATACAAATTAAACAAGGTTAAGAATTCAAAAGCAGCTTTAACAATCTACCCACATATTTTTACCTTGTTTAATTCTTCCCTTTCTTGTTGTAGTGTTTTGATTTGTTTTTCATAAGCCTTGATTTGTCGAAAAGCATCATCTAGCTCTCTCCTCACAGAGTTGGCCTCCTCAAGCTGTTGTTCTAAGTGACTTGATTCTAAAAAGAGAAGACAGTGGTTATTTTACTATTTGTATAAAAACAAATGTTTGAAACCAAGGTTTCAATACAACCAATTTTATTTAAAAATAAAGTATTCTGTATTTGATTTTGGCTTATGGACACTGCATACCACTATGACTATGACTCTGAACAATTAAGTGCTTAGCAAGTTCACTGTAAAGATGGTGCATAGCTAATGCCAGTGTGGAGATATGCGAAACCTGCGTACCAAAGTGCCTTACATTTCTATTAGAAAAAGACGATCAGACTTCCAACAAAGTACCTTTAGAACCAATTAAAAGCTTAAAAGTAATAAAAATGACAAAGCCAACCAAACTGACAAACGGTGTTCTTCTATGGATGGATATTAGCATTCGTGTGCTGATATTCCTCAAATTATTTTAAGAGGGCTGTGCTTGTAATGGGTGTAGACCCACAGCCCTGTTTCACTAGTGGTCATTTGAAGCACAAACTCTGATTTCTGAAAGCAAGTGTTTGAAAACCTCTGATCTAGAAGAGGAAACTAAGGACTAGGGAACTGAGTATTTAGCCTGAGGTCAGTATCAGAAGTAAGACGACAGCTCAGAACTCCTGCATCAGCCTCTCCAACTGGAAAAATAAGGTTATCAAACAATACTTAACATTTTCACTTCAGAAGAGTTATTAGGAAGCAAAATAAAATCACTAATATTAATATATGCTTAAATAAAAGTTAATAAATTGATATAAAATATTCCTGACATCAAAAGTAAATTAGCAAATTAAAGAACTGAAGCCCATAAAAACAGAAAAATCTAAACACATTCATTCTGGACTTCTGAACCAGGTATTTTCTATTCTTTACAACCCTGTTACTCTGAATGTTATTTCTAGGCAAGTAGCATTAGCATCCTCTGGAGGCTTGTCAGAAATGCAGAATCCAGGATGCTTGGGTGGCTCAGTTGGTTAAGCAGCTGCCTTCAGCTCAGGTCATGATCCCGGCGTCCTGGGATCAAGTCCCGTATCCGGCTCCTTGCTCAGCAGGGAGCCTGCTTCTCCCTCTGCCTGCCACTCTGTCTGCCTGTGCTCCCTCTCCCGCGCTCTCTCTGACAAATAAATAAATTTTTAAAAAATTAAAAAAAAAAAAAAAGAAATGCAGAATCCTGGGCCCCACCCAGACTTAATGAATCAGATCTGTATTTGAACAAGATCCCCAGGTCTTACAAATTCAAGTGTGGGAACAGGTGTATAAAATACTGCACACTAAGTTGAATGCTTTCAATAAATGAAGTAGTGTTTCAAATATACCAGTCCTTTTGAAAAGATCATTTCACGTGTATAGTAAGTCTCATGGTCAAAAAGTCACTAAAATGCACTAATGTAACATACACTAAATGGTGCTAGATTGCTTAAATAAAATAATTTACTGATATTTAGTGCCCTAAGCTCATAGATTTTTTAAAGAGCTTGTTTATCTTAGGTATTTTGAAAGTCTAGATACATTTATGGATATGATCATTTTTTACCAATTTTCAAAAGTATCTGCAAAGTTGCATTTAACCAGTTTTCATTTTGTCTAATTTGAATAGTCTAAACAAATGTTTCACTTGAAGAATGTTTCACTAAAAGATCATAGGATGTTTAATCTTAAAGATCACAGGGTATATAGTCATTCAGAAAATTATATTTTATCATTTTCTCAATTTTAGCATTTCATGTAGGAATTTTCTGTTTGTACTAATTTCTCTGAAACATTTTTAAGTGGTATTTTTCTGTTACTTTAAGTTTTTAACTTTTTTTAGAATTCAACAATTTGTTATTTCTAATTATTTGGCGTCAAAATTGAGTTTGTGACACGGCTAACATCAATCCCATTTTATGGTTAAGGCATGTCAGGATGAAGTAGTCATATGGCCTGTTTTGTAATCCCTTCTGAGAATATCCACTTCCTTTCTTGCACTCTGAAAAGCTCTTCCCTAGCATGTTAAAGTTTTTTGCAAATTACTGAGTCATTCATTTGCTTATCTCAACTGCTTTTTGTTAGAAACAAAAATGAAATCAGTGTTCCATAAAATGTCTGCATCACATAAAATTTATGGCAAAATGATTCTGTGGGACAGATTTGACAGCTTTCAAGTCTGGTTTCTTGTCTTCCTTCAGTGTAGGTTATATTCCAGTTCTATCCCAGCCATTTTGCTGTGGCTGCTTTGCAGTGGAGTTGTTAAGTATATATATGAATTTTACGTCACATTTTCATGTTTCACTTAGACCAAATGGAGAAGACAAACTCAATTATTTATAAAATCTTACCATATGAAGAGAAGTATTACACTTGCATTTGATATACACAGAATTTTGCATTCCCCAAAGATAAAAAACCCAAATCTAGAAAAATCCAGAATGCACTGAATTTTGGCCAACCACTCTAAAATGGCTAAGGTGCAGGAATATTTATATTACTACAACAAATAGTGAACTGGATTAAAATTTTGAAAGAAATCCTCAAAGAAAGGGCACCTGGGTGGTTTAGTTGGTTAAGTGTCTGCCTTTGGCTCAGGTCGTGATTCCCAGATCCTGGAGTTGAGCCCCACATGGGGCTCCCTGCTCAGCGGGGAGCCTGCTTCTCCCTTTCCCACTCCCCCTGCTTGTGCTCTGTCAAATAAGTAAAAAGAATCTTACAAAAAAAAAAAAAGAAAGAAATCCTCCAAGACTACCAAAAAATATCTCATGCACGATGATTAGCCAAAGCACTTAGATGAAGTAATTAAAAACCAGTTTTAGTGAATAAATAGAAGAAGCAGTACTAGCAAAGGGGGTTAGGTCATCCCAACTAAATGGTTCTTAGCTCACTGCTGCTAATACAACTGCCAAATTCAATCTGCTAGCAATGAGGATTTAATAAGGGATTAACACACAGTAAATAAGTTTTCTTTGCACTGTGTAGCATATAAGAGAATAGAGTCTCTGTCTAGAGGAGATGACCAAGTCAGGAAGACAAGAGTTACACCCTTCAAAACATAAATGAAGAAGAACATAAACTTCTGAGATGTTTAGAAATCTGACTTCGAATCATGATGGGGCGAAACAGGTTCCCCTATTTCTGCCCCCCCCCCACAAGTCACTATCTTTCATCCTTTACTTACATGACTGTAGTGTGTGTGGGATAGAGATAGAGAAAGGAAAGAGTGAAAGAGAGTTTGGTGCTGAAGAGACAGAGCATGGAGGAACAAATTACCCATCTCAAGGCAACAAAAGAAAGGGGGATACAAAGCACATTATAGGTTACAATAACTTTTCTATTTTTGAAGTAAGAACCATTCCTTTCTTTTTCATGGAAAAACATTAATGAGAAGATGAATTTCTATTTTTATCTGCAAATGGTCAACAAGGATGTATTGAGCGTCTGTTAGCTGACACAAGGAAATTCTGTCTTGCCCTCTTGGGAGCTTGGAGCGTGATGAGGAAAGCAGATTTTAAAAAGAAATTTTAAGTAATTACAAACTTATTAACTTTTCCAGGAGCTTAAATATATTATAAAACATTGCCATAGGGAAAGAAAAGATAGACACTGATGATGCTTACTTGTTCACACAAAGATCTGGCTTAAAAAGTAGCTAGAGGAACATCATTTACAAGGTGATTTGGACAGTTTTTTGTTTTGTTTTAAACAGCCACAAGTATAATCAGGGCCACTCATCAAGCAAGTCCCTAGGGAGCCTATGCTTTATCTCTAGCTCTTATGTCAAATGTTTAAGGCAGCGTGGGTGTAATTACGAATGAGACACAGATGATAATTACCCTCCGCCTGACCACTATGCCTCTGGTACCTACTATAATTTTTGGTACAGAGTAGCAAGTCCATAAAAATGTTCACGGACTGAATTAAGAATGAATGAATGTTGCTGGTGGGAATGTAAATAGTATGACCTCTGTAGAAAACTGGGGTGGCAATTCCTAAAAATGTCAAACACAGAATTTCCATATAAATTCAGGAATCCCACTTCCTGCTATGTGCCCAAAAGAAAACAGGGACTTGAACAAAGACACGTACCCTCATGTGGAAAGCAGCATTATTTACAATAAACAAAAGGAGAAAGCCACCCCAGCACTGGCCAACAGATGAATGAATAAACAACATGGAGTGTTTACATATACACAGTGGGATGCTGTATTAAGGGAGGACATTCTTTTTTTTTTTTTTTTAAGATTTTATTTATTTATTTGACAGAGAGAGAGAGATCATAAGTAGGCAGAGAGGCAGGCAGAGAGAGAGGGAAGCAGGCTCCCTGCTGAGCAGAGAGCCCAATGTGGGACTCGATCCCACAACCTGGGATCATGACCTGAGCTGAAGGCAGAGGCTTTAACCCACTGAGCCACCCAGGCACCCGGAAGGACATTCTTTTTTTAACATATAATGTATTCTTTGCTTCAGGGGTACAGGTCTGTGAACCATCAGTCTTACACAATTCACAGCACTCACCATTGTACATACCCTCCCCAGTGTCTATTCCCCTCCACCCCCCAGCAACCCTCAGTTTCTTTCCGGAGATTAAGAGTCTCTTATGGTTTGTCTCCCTCCCTGGCCCATCTTGTTTTTTTTTCCCACCCTTTCCCCCATGGCCCCCTCGCCCTGCCTCTCAAATTCCTCAAATCAGAGCGATCATATGATAATTG
Organism: Mellivora capensis; assembly: GCA_004024625.1. Classification (NCBI taxonomy): domain Eukaryota; kingdom Metazoa; phylum Chordata; class Mammalia; order Carnivora; family Mustelidae; genus Mellivora; species Mellivora capensis. The sequence goes on along the minus strand of PISX010004141.1, from coordinate 105,557 downwards.
TCTTTCTCTGATTGACTTATTTCGCTTAGCATAATACCCTCTAGTTCCAGCTGCATCACTGCAAATGGCAAGATTTCATTTCTTTTGATGGCTGCATAATATTCCATTGTATGTATATGTGTGTGTGTATATGTGTGTGTGTGTGTGTGTGTGTATAAAATAGTTTCTTTATCCATTCATCTGTCGTTGGATATCAAGGCTCTTTCCATAGTTTGGCTATTGTGGACATTGCTGCTATAACATTGGAGTGCACGTGCCCTCTCAGATACACTACATTTGTATCTTTGGGGTAAATACCCAGTAGTGCAATTGCTGGGTGGTAGGGTAGCTCTATTTTCAACTTTTTGGGGAATCTCCACACTCTTCCAGAGTGGCTGCAACCAGCTTGCATTCCCACCAACAGTGTAGGAGGGTTCCCCTTTCTCCGCATCCTCGCCAACACCTGTCATTTCCTGACTGGTTAATTTTAGCCATTCTGACTGGTGTGAGGTAGTCTCTCACTGTGGTTTTGATTTGTATTTCCCTGATGCCAAGTGATGTGGAGCACTTTTTCATGTGTCTGTTGGCCATTTGGATGTCTTCTTTGCAGAAATGTCTGTTCATGTCTTCTGCCCACTTCTTGATTGGATTATTTGTTCTTTGGGTGTTGTGTTTGGTAAGTTCTTTATGGATTTTTGGATACTAGCCTTTATCTGATTTGTCATTTGGGAATATCTTCTCCCATTCTGTCAGTTGTCTTTTGGTTTTGTTGACTGTTTCCTTTGTTGTGCAAAAGCTTTTTATCTTGATGAAGTCCCAATAGTTCAATTTTGCCCTTGCTTCCTTTGCCTTTGGCGATGTTTCCAGGAAGAAGTTGCTGCAACTAAGAGGTTGCTGCCTGAGTTCTCCTCAAGGATTTTGACAGATTCCTGTCTCACACTGAGGTCTTTCATCAATTTTTAGTCTATTTTTGTGTGTGGTGTAAGAAGTGTAAGGAAATGGTCCAGTTTCATTCTTCTGCATGTGGCTGTCCAATTTTCCCAACACCATTTGTTGAACAGACTGTCTTTTTTCCAAGGAAGGACATTCTAACATCAGCTATGAAATGAATCAACCTTGAAGACCCTACGCTAAGTGACATAAGTTAGTCACAAAAGGACAGATATTGTTTGACTGCACGTAAATGAGGTCCCAGTCAAATTCAGAGAAACAGAAAGGAGAACAGGGGTTTGCCAGAGGGTGGGGATGGGAGGAATGGGGAGCTGGCATTTGATGGGTGGAGAGTTTCTGTTCGCGAAGAGGACAGGCCCTGGAGACGACAAGTGATGGTTGCACAGCATGTGAATGTGTTTAATGCCACTGATCTGTGGCATTTAAAAATTGTTACATGCATTTTACCACAATAAAAAGGGTCTAAAAATGAACAAATGATACTGAGATGGAGTGCAATGGAGGGCAGAGACCAACACACAGCCAAGAAAAGAGAGGCTGGGAAGGAAGAATACTAAAAAGAGGATTCACCCTTTCTCTCAATGTCATTTTCAGTGGTTCTGTCCCACTCCTGGGAACAGATGAAACATCAGGAGTGAAGAGCACGAGTTTAGGGGGAAAGAAGGAGTAAAGTAAAGAAGGAAATCTCAGGCAACAGGAGTTCAATGGTAACTCCATCGAGGCACCACTGATTCGTACATAAGGCATGAGTGTGTTGGGAACTGCCCGTAAAGACACAACATAGGAAAACCCCTCAGGAAGCAGTCAGAGGTTTCCAAGAGCGAAGTTCCACTTTTGTCACTCACTTATCAACAAATACTGACTGCGGGATTTGTATGTGTCACACTTTTCCATCACTTGGACATAACAATGAATAAAATAGTCAAAGTTTCTACTTTCAAGATCTTACAGTCTAGTAGTGAGATGAGGGAAGTAAAGCAACAGTCAAATAAAAACTAGGTCAGTGGTAAAACATATTATAGAGGAATGTAAATTTGCCAGGTGAAGAATGTTTCCAGCAAATAAACAAGCAAAAATGAACAAATGAGGAAGGAAAGAAGGAAGGAAGGAAGAACGAGGGGCTAGAGAAAGAAAAGAGTTAAAATAACACAAAATATGTAAAAATTCTGAAGGTGATCAAGTTGGCCTAAGAGTAGCTCACTATGGCAGGAATTAGCCACTGAGGCGTAGTAACAAGATAAGAAACTGGAGAGGCAAATACACGCCCAATAATGAAGGACCTTGGAAAAAACTGAGAAACTTTACTCTCATCCTGGAGCCAGTGGGGCTCCACAGAAGACATCTAAGCATGTATGCTGAAGCTGCGATGTGATGGGGTTTGCATGTGAAGAGCTTACTCAGGGGACCTCTGCTTCCAGAAAGATGGAAGAGATGTACTTTTCTCTCTTCCATTAACTGCAATGAAAACCCCTGGACATCATATATAGAGCAAACATGAGAAAATTGAAACTTAGAGAGAAAAGGATGACTGGCAGGGACAAGGGAATGTGACATGGTGGTGTCAGGAATGCCGGACCAACACAGTGGGAAGTTCTCTGGGTTTTCTTTCTGGTTCATATTTCCTAGGCTCAAGGAACTGGCAACCCAGAAATGCCAACATGCCCCAATAAAAGACTACACTTTATACCCGAAGTACCGGAAAGGAGCAAACTAGCAAGACAGACACTTTCAGGAAGTAACTATTCCACTCAAGTTAAACAACACAAACAACTTGCCCCCATGACCACTTCCATCAGCAAAGGACATGTGAGGAGCTAGAGTTCCAATCCCATAAGGCTATGATAAGGTGCCCAAAACACCGTGAAGAGAGGACTGGCAAAGGGCCAGGATATTCAACTCCACTGATTGCTAACAAGCACATCCCACATGCAGGGTCAGCAGAGACCATGTGGCCAACTAGCACTTCCATATCCCGCCAAATGGCAGTGAGTTTCTCTACTGTCCCCACATTGGGATGGTGTCAGAAGAAGCGAGAATGTCCACCACTGCCCAGCAGTAGTAAGGCCAGGCCTACCACAGTGTCAGTGGAGACCAAGTCGGGGACTGGAACACCCAAACCCTTCCAGGGAGAATGGGGAGCCCTTCTTTGGGTGTCAAGGGAGGCCTAGTGGGGAAACTGAACTTTTATCTCCATCTGGCAATCCACCACTGCTGAAGTGGTGTTGGGAAAAGCCAGCTAAAATGTAAGGTTTAAATAAGATTCAGAGTCACTAACTGAAAATCACTCATCCTATCAGGAAACAGGAGAACCTCAACTTGAATGAGAAAAGAAAATCAAGAGATGCTGACACTTGAAATAGTAGAGATGCTAGAAATAGCATCTGACAAGGGGCACTTGGGTGATACAGTTGGTTAAGTATCTGATTCTTGATTTTGGCTCAGGTCGTGATCTCAGTCATAAGAACAAGGCCTGTGTCTGGCTGTGCACTTAAGATTCTCTCTCCCTGGGGCACCTGGGTGGCTCAGTTGGTTAAGCATCTGCTTGCATATAACAACACCTTAGATAAAGGGAAAAATACTCAGAATAACAGCGAATTTGTCCTCAAAAACTAAGGAGTCCTTCCTTGTTTGTATAGTGGTGAGTATCCCCACCTATCAAAAACTAGGGAGTCCTAAGGAAGTGGTACAATATTTTTCAGATGCTGAAAACAAAAGAACTATCAACTCAGGATCCTATGCTTTGCAAAAATATTCTTCAGTAATAAAGAGAAAAATTAAGACATTTTCAGATTAATAAAAGCTAAGAGAATTTGCTGATAGTAGGGCTATCTTTAAAAAAATGGCAAAAGGAAATTATGTAAAGAGAAAACAAATGACAGAACAAGGAGCTCAAAAATATCAGGAAGAAAGAAAGAGCACAGTATATAAAGTTTGGGTAAATCTACAAGGATTTTTTTTCTTCTTTTCAGTTTTCTAAATTATACTTTATAGTTGCAGGAAATATGTGTTTCTAAAACATATATTGTTTTTGTGTTTCTAAAACATATGATAAAAATACTGTTCATCAAAAGTATTTTTCAAATCAATTTTCAAATCAAAATTTTAAATAAACTTTCAAATCAAAGCAATTATAAAATAAACCAGGAGAATAAACAATTGGTATCAACATAAAACAGACTGTTACAACCAAGGTATTTTATGTGAGCTTCACAGTAACCATAAAGCAAATGACTACAAGAGGTATATAACATAAAAAGAAGAGAATCAAAGCATAACACTACAGAAGATCAATTTACAAATGAAGCCAGTAAGAGAGGAAGAGAAAAACCAAGGAAGTACAAAACATCAGAAAACAATTAAAAGGATGACATTAGTAAATCCATACCTAGTAGTAATTACTTTAAATATAAGTGGATTAAATTCTCCAACAAAAAGACCTAGGAGTGGCTGGATGGATTAAAAAACAAGACCCAGCTATATGCTGCCTATAAAAGGCTCATTTCAGCTTTAAGGAGACAGAAAGACTCAAAATGAAGGGACAAAACAAGATACTCCATGCAAGTGGAAACCAAAAGAGAACAAGGGTAGCTATACTTAGATAGAATAAATGTTAAGTGAAGAATAGTAACAAGAGACAAGAAAGTTATTGTGTAAGAATAAAAAGGTCAATTCGTCAAGAAGATAGGATAATTGTAAATATACATGCACCCACTACTGTAGCACCTAAATATATTGAGCAGATACAACAGATGTGAAGGGAGAAACAGATAATATAATAATAATAGGGGACTTCCATACCCTACTTCCAACAATAGATACATCATTCAGACAAAAAAAATCAGTAAGGAAACACTGGATGTGAAGTATAGACCAAATGGATCTAACAGACATATACAGAATGTTCCATCCAACAGCAAGCAGAACATACCTTCTTCCCAAACACATATGGACCAGGATACATCAAAGGGTAGCTTACAAAACAAGCACAAAATTATGACACTAGAAATCAATAAAGGAGGAAACTGGATAACTCATAAAAGTACAGAAATTGAACAATACACTCCTGAACAACCAATGGATCACAAAAATAAAAGGGAAATAAAAAAATATCTTGTAACAAACAAAAATGTAACAAACAAAAACCATGCACCAAAACTCACAGAATATGGCAAAAGTAGTTCTAAAAAGGAAATTCATGGTGATAAAAAAATGAAAGATCTTAAAGACCTAACTTTAAACATCAAACAGCTAGAAAAAGAAATAAATAAACCTAAAGTTAGCAGAAGAAAGGAGTTAACAAAGATCAGAGCAGCAATAAATGAAATAAACAATCAGGAAAACAGAAGAAAAGATCAAAGAAACTAAGATTGTTTTCTGAAAAGACAGTCAAAATTGGCAAAACTTTAGGTAGGCCAAAAGAAAAGGGGGGGGGGAATTCATACAAATTAAAATCAGAAATGGAAGAGGAAACATTTAAATGGGCAGCATAGAAATACAAATGCCTTTGTATTTCTACTCTGAGACTACTATGAATGATCACATGCCAGTAAATTGGATAACCTAGAAGAAATTGGTAAATTTATAGGAACATACAACCAAGTAAGACCGAACTGTGAATAAATTAAAAAATCTGAATAAACCATAATGAGTAAGAATGATGAAAGAAAAACCCAGGACCTGATGATTTTACTGGTGAATTCTACCAAACATTTTAAAAAAGAATTATACCAATCCTTTTCAAACTCCTCTAAAAAATGGAAGAGGAGGAGATCTTTACAAACTCATTTTATGTGGCCAGCATTACACTGATACCACAGTCACACAAGGAGCACCAAAAGCAAAAATCAACAAGTGGACTACATCAAACTTACTTCCAAATAGCAAAGGAAACCATCAACAAAATAAAAAGAAAACCAATGGATGGGGGAAAATATTCACCAATCATTTATCTGATAAGGGATTAATATTAAAAATATATTTTATTTTTTAAAAGATCTTATTTATTTGAGAGAGATAGATACTGAAAGAGACCATGAGTAAGGAGGTGGGGGGGGGTGGAGAGAGAGAAGCAGGTTCCCCACCAAGCAGGGAGCCCAACATGGGGCTCAAACCCAGGACCCCGAGATCGTGACCTGAGCTGAAGGCAGATGCTTAACCGACTGAGCCACCCAGGTGGCCCAAAAATGTATTTTAAAAACTCATAAACTCAATAGCAAAAAATAATCCAATTTCTAAAATGGGGAAAGGATCTGAATAGACATTTTTCCCAAAGAAGACATATAGATGGCCAACAGGTACATGAAAAGGTACAACATCATAAATTATCAGGGAAATGCAAATAAAAACCACAGTGGGAGATCACCTTGCATCTACTAGAATGGCTGTTATCCAAAAAATAAGAAATAACAAGATCTGGCAAGGATGTGAATAAAAGGCAATATTTGTGCACTGCTGGTGGAAATGTAAATTGGTGTAGCCACTTTGGAAAAGAGCAAGGAGGTTCCTCAAAAAATTAAAAACAGAACTACCACAGGTTCCAGTAATTCCACTTCTGAGCATATATCCAAAGAAAACAAAAACAGTGAATTGAAAAGATATGCATTTCCACGTTTCACGCAGCATTATTCACAAGGCATGGAAACAACCTAAATGTCCACTGATGGACAAGTAGATGAATAAACTGTGGGGTATATGTACATGGAATATTACTGAGCCAATGAAATGAAGTATACCTTGCCATTTCCAACAACATTGATGGACCCTGTGGGAATTATGCTAAGTGAAATAAGTAAAAGAAAGACAAATACTGTAATGATCTCACTTATATTTGGAATCTAAAAGTAAAAACAAAGACAAAAACAAAACAAAACTGAACTCAGAGAATAGATTGGTGGTTCCAAGAGGCAGGGGTGCAGGGCAAGTTAAGGGGTAAATAAAGGTGATCTACAGGTACAAACCTCTAGTTATATAATAAGTTTGTCTTAGGGGTGTAATGTACAGCACAAGGACTATAGTTAATGAGACCATACTATACATTTAAAATGAATGTATAAGGGGTGCCTGGGTGGCTCAGTGGGTTAAAGCCTCTGCTTTCGGCTCAGGTCATGATTCCAGGGTCCTGAGATCAAGCCCCGCATCGGGCTCTCTGCTCCGCGGAGAGCCTGCTTCTCCTCTCTCTCTCTGCCTGCCTCTCTTGTCTACTTGTAATCTCTGTCAAATAAATAAATAAAATCTTTAAAATAAATGTATGAGAATAGCTCTTAAAATTTCTAATCACAAGAAAAAAGTCTGTAATTCTGTAATTATGTGTACTGCTGGAAGTTAACTGGACTTCCTGTGGTGATCATTTCACGAAATATGCAAATACTGAATCACTATGTGTATACGTAAAACTAATATAATGTATGTCAATTATATCTCAGTAAGAAAACAAAAGAACAAAAACCAAGGCAGTAAAAATAAAAAGAAAGAAAACCAAAGGCCAATATCCCTCATGTATATATATGCAAAAATGCTTAACAAAATACTAGGAATAAGATTCAGTAATGTGTAAAAATAATTACACACCATGACCAGTAATGTCTATATTCTAGGGATATAAATTTGGTTCAATATTTCAAAATCAACCAATCTATCCACCATATTAACAGGTTAACTACAGGGGAAAAAAATCACATATTCCTATCAATAAATGCAAAAAAAAAATTCCACAAATTTCAACAACCATTTGCAATAAAAACCCTTAGAAATATAGGACTAGATGAGAACTTCCTACTTAGTAAAGTGTAAAGTGTCAGTAAAAAACCTGTAGCTAATATTGCACGTGAGAGTGAAAGATTGAATTGAATGCTACCCCTCTCAGGAAGCCAGGATGTCTGTTCTCACCCTCTTCTTCAACATAGTGCCGCAAATTCTAGCCAGTGCAATAAAAGGAAATAAAAAGCATACAGATCAAACAGGCAAAAACACAACTGTTATTATTTGCAGATGCATGATGATCAGCATAGGAAGTCCTAAGGAATCAATTAAGAAAGACAAACCCTCTTCGAGTTAATAAGTAAGATGGGCTTATGAAGAAGTCATCCCAAACCATTTAACCTCTTTAAAGATAAATCACTGACCATGCCAGCTGGTCCTGTGTTCTACTGCCTTCTCAATGTCAAAGAACTCTAACACATTCACTGCTATTGATGATTTGTTGTTCATAGCAAAGCAAAGGATTCTGCTTATCATATTCCTGACCTACCTTAATTTTAGAAAGATAAAGCTACAGAAATCTGATAAAGAGATATCTCTTAGGAGGACAGCCACTTTAAAAATAACAGCATAAATAATCAAATTTAAGAGCTCCATGTGTATTTAATACAAGCAAAGTATTAACATGGCATTTTAAATAGTCCTTTTTATAAAAGACCCTATATGAGATTCTTCCTTCTCCTTCACTTATTTTGGTCTTAAAATGGTATTTCTGGAGGTCTGACAATCCTAGCTAAACTAGTACCTTTTTCTCTTTCCTTATACTTAGGTAAGGTGCCATGCCTCTAACCACTGCAAAAGGCTCCCATTACACTGACTGAAACAGCCAAAAACCTTGTAACAGTAGGTGAGACTCTAGGGATCAAGCCACAAGCTCTCCGCAACCCTTTACTTCTCTGGCCTCACCCTACTCCACTCTCCTCTGCTTGTTCCTCCTGCTCCAGCCATACTGTCCTCTGGGTCCTAACTGCACTCTTGAGGCAGATTCTGACTTCAGGGCCTTTGCACTGGCTGGTCCCTCTGCCTGGGACATGTGTTTCCCATTTAACTGCACAGCTAACCACTTACCTTCTTCAAGTTTTTGTTCGCATGTTACCTCTCTCCTCAATGAGGCTTACACCCACACCACCCTACCTAAAATTATAGAATTTTATACTTATACTTCTGACCCACTGTGCTTTATCCTTCTCTATGTTTAAGTACTTTACCCTTCTCATATGCTGTATCATTTACAAAGTTATACAATTATTGTTTGATGTCTGTTGTGTGCCTTCCACCCCAACAAAACAAAGATTTTATTAATTTTGTTTGGTACTGCCTCCCAAGAGACTAAAACAATACCTGGCACACACTGGATGCTCAATAAATATTTGATGAAGGAAAAGAATAAATGCATGAATGGACGTAACAGGCATATCAACCATTGTCCAAATTAATTTTAATTACATCTCATCAATATGCTGAAAGGAACTGTTATGGAGAAAATAAATTTTCACATGCCTCGATGTCTGCATACATGTGGTTCCCTTCTCTACACTGTCCTTCTTCCTCACTCCTAACACTCCTTCCCCTACTTGCATATATGTTCAGCCAGACAGATTCCAACAAAATGTCACAAACTAACAGGTCTTCCAAACATCATCTCTGTTAACTTCAACCATGGTTAGGTGCCCCTCCTAAATGTACCTATGCTTCTTTTTCTCACAGCCTTTCCACATGTATAACAAATCTGTTTTTTCACCAGACCAAAATGTGAGCTCCCTGGAAGCAGAAACATGTTTTGTTTTTGTTTTTGGGAGAGAGAGACAGAGAGCATTTGCGGGGTAGGGGGGCTGGAGAAGTTGGGGAACAGAGGGAGAAGAGAGAATCTCAAGCAGACTCCCCACTGAGCAAAGAGCCCCACACAGGGCTCGATCCCACGACCCTGAGATCATGACCTGAGCTGGATCAAGAGTCAGATGCTTCACCAACTGAGCCCCCCAGGCACCCTCAGCAGAAACCATTCTTACTTGCTCTTCCCTCACGGCTCTAAAGCTCATATCATGTAACACATGACAGGCACTCAATAAATGTTTTGTGTCAATAAGACATTTCTTTAAAAAACTACTAAATTGAATTAATAGGAATTACAGAAATTTACCTCTTACTTGTTTCCTCAGTTTTTCAATTTCTTCCTTTAAGGTTTTTATTTCTAAATCTTTGCTTGCTGTTAGCGGACCATCAGTGGTTGAATACTGTAGAGCTTGAACAGTCTGTGTTGACTCTTAAAAAGAGAGAATGAAAGAAAAAAATGAGAAATATGGCCATATTTTAAATCTTTAAAGCTAAGAGTAATGCATTTCTTTCTAGAGAAATCCTTATACAATTCTGATCAAAACATCTACCTAGCAACAAAAAGCATGTAAACACATCACAATTAAGTCTTAAAATTCCGATGCATGTTTCTTTAAAAGTATAAAAGATGTAGGAGAGGCTCTGCCTACTACCATGTGAGATTTTCCATCTCAAACACTGCTGGTGAATTCTACCAGTGAGTCAATAACGATTCAGCCCCCATTCATCCTAGTAGGAAGTGTCATTGTGATAACCCCCAAAACTTCCCGTGTCAGGTGATGCATTAAAAACAGAGTCTGGTGTGTCAAGGGAGGTTTAGAGATGTTATTACAGTTGACCTAGAACAATGCAGGGGTGGGGTGTTTGGGGGCCCTGAGCCCCCCTCCCAATGCAGTTGAAAATCTGTGTATAACTTCTGACCCAAAAACTCAACAACTGAGTTACAACTGAGTCCTGTTTGCCAGAAACCTTACCAATTACACAACAGTTGACTGACACATACTTTGTACGCTATATGAAAAAAAAAAATCCACAAGACCCTCCCAGTTCAAACCCACATTGTTTCAAGGGTCAAGTGTATACAATATACAGAAATGCTGGCCTCAAAATTTTAGTTATGAAAGTTGAGGCCCACCTATAGATGATTTTGGCTCATTGATTTTGTTCAAATAGAGATTATTCTTGCAGTTCCAATCAGAAGATGCGAGGTATTCAAGAAACATTAACTCTGCTAAGGTTTAGTCCTAGATATTATCAGAAGATACGGAAAAAAAGAAAACTTTACAGAATTTTATCAGAAATGAACCACCTTTGTCCTAAAATAGTTACTGTGCTATCTTATGGAGGGTTTGAAATAATAAGCCTCTACCTTAATTACCTCACCATAATTTTTGGTTAGTACAAATCATTACTGATTGCTTTATACTGCTTACATTATTTGTATATTGTCTTAATATAACCTATATTATTGCTTACATACCATATTATTACTTATATACATTACTGATGTTTAATTTATGTGTGTACATGTGTGTATATATGTGTGTGTGTGCACACACACATATACATAATACACACACACACACACACACACACATACATACACACACAACTCCAGCAGACAAGTAATGGGCATTTTAGTAGACTGGGATTTACAGGATGGACAGAGGTAGCGCGCGCACACACACACGAGTTCCAAAATACTGTGGCCTTCAGAGGAGGGAGATTTTTCTAATTAATTTTCACCATCTGTACAGAGAATAGTATCATGATCTTTGTACGCATAAATATTGGTTAATTTGAATTAAAGGTGTAAAATATACTTATGGTGTATCCAACCATGATCTTCTATATCCAATAAGTACTTCTTAAAGTCTTTTCTTTTCGGGTTCAAAACATGGTAAATATCAATGCATTTTGTACTTACTATTTTTAAAAGAATATCCTTTATTTGTTTTAAAAAATTATCTAAGAGGGCACCTGGATGGCTCAGTAAGTTAAGCGACGTTAACTCTTGATTTTGGTTCAAGTCGTGACCTCAGGGTGGTAAGACTGAGCCCCACACATGTGGGGCTCATGCTCAGTGCTGAGTCTGCTTAAGATTCTCTCTCTCCCCCTCTCCCTCTACCCTCCACCACATTCACGCACGCACATATACATATGCTCTCTATCTCAAAAAAAAATACACACACACACACACACACACACACACACATTAGAAAGATATCTAAGTTAGAAGAAGAAAAAGGGAAACATAAAGATATCCGGTGGATACTAGTAACAGCTCCTTTTCCTCCTAGACTCCACATCCTGCAGGGTATGGAGGAGGTAGCTATCCTGGCTCCTCTTTCCTACTTCTGTCCACCCTATAAATCCCAGTCTGCTAAAATGCCCAATACTCATCTGCTGAAGTTATTATCCATTGTCTTTTTTATTTTGTCTTTGACTAACAATTTCACACATTGTTTACTGACTGCCCTTCTTTCATTACAACCCTTTTTATTATTATTCATAGTGACTATAACATCAAAAACAGACAATCCACTCTGGCTTCTCAGGCACACAAATCCCCCATACAGACACGGCTGGGGCTTTACCCTCTTGCTTGTGAACCAAATTCAGGCACACTGACAATGTAGGCCAGTCAAAATGCAAGATGGTTTAAATCAATCATGATGGACCTATTCTATGTTGCCAGTACTGGTTAAGAATTAGGTATGTGACCTGGTGAGAACTATAGTCCCTTGATAAGAAGTCCACTAGGGGGCCTCCCAGATGGATGAAAGGAAGCAAGCCTTCTTTTGGTCTCCACATGTGTGCAGACATGATCTGGAATTTTGGCATATGGTAGAATCATGAGAGGAAAGCCAAGAAAATCATAGAGAAGCTAACCTCACTACTGGCACTAACTTCTAACATCCCGAGATAACAAATCTGTATTATCTAAGAATTCTACGATTTGCAGCCCAAAACAACCTAGCTGGTCTCCAGCAAAACCATGAAACTTACTGGTCATACCCTAGACCCATGGTTCTCACCTCGTCTGAGCTTAGAAATGTTTATGTGTGTATACAGCAGGGAGTGTGGGTGTTGAAACAGGTGTAGCTAGGAGATGGCTAAAGGTATTTAAGTTCCTGGGGACCAAGAGAGCTCAGTATCTTAGAAAATGTGAAAGCCTTCCTCATCGAAGAATCACCCTACCCTGAGTGCTAGTAGTCCACCTACTGAGAAATGCTACTGTACACTTTTCCATTATTTAGTAACTGTACTTGGTTTCAAGTATACCATTCTCTATCTCTTATCTTTACAGTGTGCTTACTACTCCAGCGACCATTTCGGTGATGCTCATTCCCACCAAGAGATCAAATCCACTGTCCTAATGTTACTCCGTTTCTCTCTTTTCTTCCTTATTTACCCAAGTTAGATTCCGTGGTACATCACTACAATTCCTGCTTCGCATACACACCTTCTGTCTCTTTGCCCTCCTCTCCTCCAAAATCCCACCCTAGGAGGCCCCAATCTTGGCGGACTCTGTCTGACCCATACTCCCACCCGAGAAGCTGACAAAGAGGCTGAAGAACACACAGTCCCTTCAAATTCGTATCTACTGACATCCAACAGCTTGGCAACGACTGGCAGTCCTCAGCTGTGTCCCCAAACCATTTATTCTTCTCTTCTCTAAACTGACCATTTCACATATTCTCTTTTTCTCATCAAAAATCTGATATACTCTCCACCTTCCTCATTCTCAGCTGATGACCCTGCTTTTTATTTCATTTTGCCTTGGTCTCCTCAAAGTAGAATGTAAGCACTGCATGGGCAAGTATTTTTCTCGTTTTCTGCTCACCGTTACGTCTGCAGTCATATGCAGAACAGGTCCTGGGTGGTCAGTGTTCAAGAAATAGCTGATAAATGGATGAAGCAGCCTGATGTAAACCTATGCTGCTGCATGAAACAGGCGTTAATACAAAAAGGCAATGATCCCACATTTTCATTGCGCTTGCTTGGTGCAAATGATAGCAATCACACATAATGATAGTTTCTAAGAAATGTTAGGTAATGTAAAACATCAAAAAAGCTGGGTATACAGGAATTTCTCATTCAGAAAAGGAAGGAGTAGGAAGGACCAGGTCTATCATTCCTGCCAGAAAAAGTAAAAATACATAACTTGCAAAAATCTTATTTTTACAGAAATCACATATCTGAGAAAGCAAAGAGGAATAGTACAATAGAACGGAAAGGCCCAGGCCATTCTGAGATGAGAGGACTGGTAGCTACCTCTGATTTCTAAATTTTGCCTGATGCTGTGAGCAGGCTTAGACTCCACGTTGCCTATATTAACGGATCTCATTTGGGAATGAAAACACATGACAACTTCTGGAGAATGGGTGGGGCTGCAGAAACAATTTGGAAACCTCGAGATCCCTAAATATGTGGCACTATTTTTGTCATGATATGTCTGTGGTACCCGGAGACTGCATGGGAATTTAGCAGCTTCTAAAACTCAGCCTGAAGTCTCCTCCAGTATTAGAGTATTTCAGAAACAGTCTTGCCGGAGGAAGAGAGTCTGTCTCTAATACATGGCCAGTGTCCCATCAACACATTTGTCAGATACCAAAATGGCAGGAGGTAGGAGGCTTCAGGGGAGAATAAATCTCCCACAGTTGACGGAATGAGAAAGAGAGAACCCTAGCCAGGCTCTATGTGATTCTCCCTTTTTGATATTTGAAACCAAAGGTAGGTTGAAGTCCAATGAAAACCGCAAACCAGCCTTGTCTTAGCTCCATTCCCAGTTAGAGCACAAGGAGAAACCAAAATCTTGTGCTACAGAGCTACCTTCTGGACAACAAAAGAAAAGCTTCTGACTGATCACCAGCCTAACCCTTAGAATCCAAAGAAACAAAACCTTACCTAAGCAGGACAGGTGTTTGCTATTACAAATATGACAGCAGAGGTTCACTTCATGATACACTATGAAAAAAATCACAGTAATAGGGTTTCACAAAAAGAAAAGGCCTATCCAGCCAAACTCAAAGACACAAAACACTGTGTTCTCACTGATAAAAGATTCAAAATAGCAGTTATGAAGAAATTCAATGTGCTACAAGAAAACTCAGAAGGGCAATTCAATGAACTCAGGAATAAAATTAATCAAAGAAGTTGAAATTATGAGAGAGGCAAATAAAAATTTTGAAGCTGAAGGACTCAGTATATGAGATAAAGAGTGCACTAGAAAGCACTAGAAACTGCAGATCAGATGGAAGAGAGAATATGCAATTTGGAAGGTGGGAATCTAGAAATGATTTGGGTGGAAGAAGAGGGAGATCGGAGATTTTTAAGAAGTGAAAAAATGCTACAAGAGTTATCATACTCCATTAGACAAGTAAACCTAAGGAAAATGGGGACACCATGGCTGAGTGGTAGTTTATTTAAAGAAATAATTCTTGAGAACTTCCCCAAACTGGGGAGACAGCTAGACATGTATATCCACACAGCCAAACAGAACACCTTCCTATCTCAATGTAAAAAGACCTTCACTAATATACCTTATAATGAAACTGTCAAGAGTCAATGATAAAGAATTTTAAAGACAACCAGGAGGAAAAGGAGGTGACCTCCACCCAGGACGGTTTCAGCAGATATCCCAGGAAACTACAGACCAGGAAAGGGGAATGATATATCCAAAGTACTGAGAGATAAAACCCACCAGCCAAACATATTCTATCCAGCAAAGCTATCCTTCCGATATGAAGGAGAGATAAAGGCTTTCCAAAATAAACCGTAACTGGGGGAGTTCACCACCACCAGACCTGCCTTGTTGAAAAGAGCTCTTAAAACTGAAATGGAAAAAAATGAAAGCACAAAACATTCTGATTAAGATGATAAACAGACATTCAGAATTAGAGAACTGTAACTCTTTCAGAATAGTGTTACATATTTAATTGTAGCATAAATGTTAAGGGAAAGGGGCATTAAAAATAACTATAATGGCTACAACTTGGTTAAAAATTCGTAACAATAAAGATAATTTGTGACACCGGGAATATAAAAGAGGAATCTTTTTTAAAAAGATTTTATTTATTTATTTGTCAGAGAGAGAGAGAGAGAGAGAAAGAGCGAGCGCACAGGCAGGCAGAGGTAGAGGAAGCAGCAGGCTTCCAGCTGAGCAAGGAGCCTGATGTGGGACTCGATCCAAGGACCCTGGGATCATGACCTGAGCCAAAGGCAGATGCTTAACTGAGCCACCCAGGTGTCCCTAAAAGGGGTCTCTTAAAGGATGGAACCCTTAGGTGAATGAATGTAAGTTGCTTTCAGCAGGGAAAGGACAAGTTTATCCAGGAGACATTTTATGCTAACCTCATGCTCACCACATGGCAAAAATCAAGAGCAGAGACACAGAACATGAAAATGGGAGGAGGACTTCCCTTACCCATTCAGACAAATGCAACCATCCATTTAAAGATGAGAAGATGAAGGGGGGCAAGATGGTGGAGGAGTAGGGGACCCTACTTCAACCAGTCCCCTGACTGTGCTGGATATCTACCAGAGCACTCTGAACACCCATGAAATCAGCCTGAGATATAAGATCATATACTTCTGGAATCTCTACAGGGGCAGAGGATCATCAGTCAAGAGGTACAAAACACTGAGTTGGGATTGTGCAGAAAGATTTTGGAGGATAAACAGAAGGAGAAGGGAGCCACCAGAAGCAAGCCATTGGAAAGTAATACCCCAATGCGAAAGTACCATGTGCTTGGGGACCAGCAATAGATAGGAGACTGGTGGCGTGAGAGGGGAAGGGACTGGTAACAGCACTCAAACAGAACAAAGGGGCTTAAGGGACAATTGCTGGGACGGAGGGCCATGGGCACGGATCTATGCCCATGGTTCCAGGAAGGCTGTAGCACTCACCCGCCTGCTCCCCTCTACCCCTCCCACCTGAGAGGACCTGGTGTGAATGTCAGTCAGAGGTCTCTGGGACTGGCGGCCCCTCTGCCATGCCTGAGAGGACCTGGCTTGGACTGGAGCCCATGGTCCCCAGAATAGCAGCCACTGGAGGGGGGCTCACCTGGACCAGTATCGCTGTGGTTTTGGTGGCATGGGGGGATCAGAGACAAGCAGGGGCCTAGGGCAACCACTGAGAGGGTCGCTGGGGGCACAAACCGCCTGTAGGAGGCTACAGTGTTCAACGGAGCTTGCAGAGGGGGAGTCTGTCTTCCGGAGGACTCAGAGAGGAAAAGACTGAAGCCTCTCTCTGAAGCAGAGGTTGGGGTGCAGACAGTTTACTTTGCTCTGACTCCCTCCATCGAAAAGGGGTGAAAAGCCGCCAGAGAACATAAGCCTCCACAGTACAAAAACCTGATAAACTGGTTTTCATAGAGCCAAGCCCCTTGATACGGGGGCTCCACCCAAGCAGGATTAACTGAAAAACAATGCAGGCAGGCCCCTCCCCTGGAAGACAAGCCAAAAGAACAAGAGGACAACAACCACAGGGTCCCCATAAAACTGTAAAATGCCAACACCAGGGGAAAACAGTATATTCAGCTTCTGGTATCACCTCACAGCCTGTGTATTTCTTGGATACAACTTTTCTCTCTCTCTCTTTTTTTAAATTCTTTCTCATGATTCTTGTTTTTTGTTTGTTTTTTTTTAAACCTACTTCTTGGTTCAACTAGATGTTTAATACAACATACTCCATAGTAACTTTTTACCTCAAACTTTTACATATATATACGTTTTTCCTTTTTTCAATATATATAGATATAAGCTTCAATGTAGTCCTTTTTTCCCCGACTCAATACTACCTTTATATATATATATATATATATACCAGTTTTAATTTCCCTGTATCTCTGTAAAGTTGAGTTCTCAAACAAAGATAACAAGATATACCCAGGAAGAACTGAAATAACTTTCCTCGCCCACATCAAGGGATTATAATCACCTTCCCGTCACCTCCCCCCACCCTTTTTTTAAATTTTGGGTTTTCTTTTTCTTTTGTCGGTCTTTTTATCTGTTTGTTTGTTTTTGTTGTTACACTTTATAAATCTTACTCTTGGGCTCATTTTGGTTGGGATTTTTTTTTTCTTCTTTTTGGCGGTGACTTCCAAATGCTCAGAAATGTCCCAGGGTGCACCTTGCCTGGACAGTGGTTGATATTTCCGGCTGTACAACGCCTCAACCACAACTCAACAAAATGACAAGGAGGAGGAATTCCCAACAAAGAAAGGATCCTGAGACAAGGGACTCTTCAGCAGATCTAATAGATATGGATTTAAAGCAAGATGTCAGAAATAGACTTCCAAGTAGCAGTTATGAAGACAAAAGTCAGGCTGGAGAAAACTATTAATGGCAACATAGATTTGTTAAGGGCAGAAGTGAGAGCAGATTTGGCGGAACTTAAAAATGCTATCAATGAGATACAATCTAATCTAGATACACTAACACTCAGGGTAAATGAGGTAGAAGAATGAGTTAGTGATCTTGAAGACAAACTGACAGAAAGGAAGGATCAGGTGGATGCCTGGAACAAACAGTCTAAAATCCATGAAAACAGAATTAGATAAATAAATGATGCCATGAAACATTCAATGTCAGAATTATTGGGATCCCTGAGGGGGTGGAGAGAGAGAGAGGACTAGAAGATATATTTGATCAAATTATAGCTGAGAACTTCCCCAATCTGGAGAATGACGCAAGTAATCGTGTCCTAGAGGCAGAGAGGACATCCCCCAAGATCAAGGAGGGCAGGTCAATGCCCAGGTATGTAATAGTAAAACTCACAAATCTCAGAACCAAGGAAACCATTTTAAGGGCAGTTAGGGGGAAGATATTTCTTACATAGAAAGGGAGGGACATCAGAATAATGTCAAACCTATCCATAGAGACATGGCATGCTAGAAAGGACTGGCAAGACATATTTAGGGTATTAAATGAGAAGAATATGCAGCCAAGAATTCTTTATCCAGCAAGGCTGTCATTCGGAATAGATGGAGAGGTAAGAAGCTTCCAGGGCCAGGAGAGACTAAAGAACATGTGACCACCAAGCTAGTCCTGCAAAAAATATTGAGGGGTTCTATAAAAAGAGAAAGACCCCAAGAGTGATTCAGAACAGAGATACACAGAGACAAACCAAAGAAACAAGGACTTCATAGGCAACATGATGATAATAAAATCTTAACAATAATCACTCTCAACATGAATGGCCTAAATGCTCCCATAAAACAGCACAGGGTTGCAGACTGGATAAAAAGACTACTACCTACAAGAGACATATTTGGAACCAAAGATACATCCAGACTGAAAGTAAAGGGGTAGAGAAGCATCTTTCATGCCAACGGGCCTCAGAAGAAAGCTGGGGTAACAATTCTCATATCAGTAAAGTAGATTTTAAGTTAAAAACTGTAGTCAGAGATACAGAAGGACACTACATCATTCTGAAAGGGTCTATCCACCAAGAAGATCTAACAATTGTAAATATTTATGCCCCCAATATGGGAGCAGCCAACTACATAAGCCAACTGTTGACCAAAATAAAGAGACATATTGATAATAATACAATAACTGTAGGAGACCTTAATGCTCCACTCTCAGCAACAGACAGAGCAACTAAGCAGAAGATCAACAAAGAAACAAGAGCTTGAATGACACACTGGACCAGATGGACCTCATAGATATACACAGAACATTCCACCCTAAAACAACAGAACATTCATTCTTCTTAAGCACACATGGAACTTTTTCCAAAATAGACCACATACTGGATCACAAATCAGGTCTCAGCCAAAACCAAAAGAGTAAGATGATTCCCTGCATATTCTTAGACCACAATGCTTTGAAACTGGAACTCAAGCACAAGAAAAAGACTGGAAGAGATTCAAACACTTGGAAGCTAAAGACCCTCCTGCTCAAGAATGTTTGGGTCAGGGGTGCCTGAGTGGCTCAGTCATTAAGCGTCTGCCTTTGGCTCAGGTCATAATCCTGGGGTTCTGGGATGGAGCCCCGCATTGTGCTCCCTGCTCAGCAGGGAGCCTGCTTCTCCCTCTCATACCCCCCTGCTTGTGTTCCCTCTCTCTCTTTCAAATAAATAAAATCTTAAAAAAAAAAAAAAAAAAAGAATGTTTGGGTCAATCAGGAAATCAAAGAACTTAAGTCAATTCATGGAAATCAATGAGAACAAAGACACATCAATCCAATACCTATGAGATAAGGCAAAGGAGGTCCTATGGGGGGAAAATACATAGCCATCCAAGCCTCACTCAAAACAACAGAAAAATCCCGAATACACAAACTATCTTTACACCTTAAAGATCTGGAGAATCAACAACATATTAAGCCTAACACACACATGAGAAGGGAAATAATTAAGATTAGAGCAAAGATCTATGAATTAGAAACCACAAATATGTAGAAAACATTAATGAAATTAGAAGCTGCTTCTTTGAAAGAATAAGATCAATAAACCACTGGCCACAAGAGAAAGGACCCAAATTAATAAAATTATGAATGAAAGGGGAGGGATCACGACTAACAGCAAGGAAATAAATACAATTATCAGAAATTATTATCGGGGCGCCTGGGTGGCTCAGAGGGTTAGGCCTGTGCCTTCGGCTCCAGTCGTGGTCTCACAGTCTTGGGATTGAGCCCCGCGTCGGGCTCTCTGCTCGGCAGGGAGCCTATTTCTCCCTCTCTCTCTGACTGCTTGTGATCTCTCTCTCTGTGTCAAATGAATAAAATCTTAAAAAAAATTATTATCAACAGCTATATGACAATAAATTAAATAATATGGAAAAAAATGGATGCATTCCTGGAAACCTATAAACCACCAAGATGGAAACATGAAGAAACTGACAACCTGAATAGACCCATAACCAGTAATAAGACTGAAGAAGTGATCAAAAACCTCTGAAAAAAACAAGAGTCCAGGGCCTGATGGATTCCCTGGGGAATTCTATGAAACATTCAAAGAAGAAATAATACCTATTCTCCTGAAGCTGTTTCAAAAAACAGAAACAGAAGGAAAAGTTCCAGACTCTTTTTATGAAGCCAACATTACCCTGATCCCCACACCAGGCAAAGACCCCATCAAAAAGGAGAATTTCAGAACAGTATCCCTGATGAATATGGATGCCAAGATTTGCAACAAGATCCTAGCTAACAGAATCCAACAATATATTAAAAACATTATCCACCATGACCAGGTGGGATTTATCCCTGTGTTGTAAGGGTAGTTCAACATTCGCAAATCAATGCAATAGAGCACATAAATAAGAAAAGAGACAAGAACCACATGGTCCTCTCCATTGATGCAGAAAAAGCACCCGACAAAATACAGCATCCTTTCCTGATTAAAACTCTTCAGAGAATAGGGGCAGAGGGAATATTCCTCAACTTCATAAAATCTATCCATGAAAAACCCACAGCAAGTATCATTCGCAATGGGGAAAAGCTGACAGCTTTCCCACTGAGATCAGGAACATGACAAGGATGCCCACTCTCACCACTATTGTTCAACACAGTAGCAGAAGTCCTAGCAAAAGGAATCAGACAGCAAAAAGAAATAAAAAGTATTCAAATTGGCAAAGAAGAAGTCAAACTGTCTCTCTTAGCAGATGACGTGATACTCAATGTGGAAAACTGGAAAGTCTCCATCCCCAAATTACTAGAACTCATACAACAATTCGGTAATGTGGCAGGATGCAAAACCAATGCACAGAAATCAGAAGCTTTCTTATACACGAACAGTGAAACGGTGGGAAGGGAAATTAGAGAATCGATTTCATTTATAATACCAAGAAAAAACACAAGATACCTTAGAATAAACCTAACCAAAGAGGTAAAGGATCTATACTCTAGGAACTACAAAATACTCATGAAAGAAATTGAAGAAGACACAAAAAGATGGAAAAGCATTCCATGCTCATGGATCCGAAGAATAAACATTGCTTTTGAACATCTGTTTGTTGAATTAACATATCTATATTGCCCAGAGCAATCTATACTTTCAATGCCATCCCGATCAAAATACCAATAGCATTTTTCAAAATGCTAGAATAAACAATCCCAAAATTTGTATGGAACCAGAAAAGACCCCAAATTGCTAAGGAAATGTCGAGACAGAAAAACAAAGCTGGGGGCGTTACGTTTCCTGATTTCAAGCTATATTACAAAGCTGTGATCACCAAGACAGCATGGTACTGGCACAAAAACAGACACATAGACCAGTGGAAAAGAGTAGAGAGCCCAGATAAGGACTCTGAACTCTCTGGTCAACTAATCTTTGACAAAGCAGGAAATAATATCCAATGGAAAAAAGTCTCTTGAATAAATGGTGCTGGGAAAACTGGACAGCTATCTACAGAAGTATGAAAGTGGACTATTCTCTTACACAATACACAAAGATAAACTCTAAATGGATGAAAGACCTCAATGTGAGACAGAAATCTATCAAAATCCTAGCGGAGAACATAGCCAGTAAGCTCTTTGACATCGACCACAGCAACTTCTATCAAGACACACATCTCCAAAGGCAAGGGAAACAAAAGTGAAAATGAGCTTTTGGGACTTCATTCAGATAAAATGCTTCTGCACAGCAGAGGAAACAGTCAACAAAACAAAGAGGCAATCCACAGAATGGGAGAAGATATTTGCAAATGACACTACAGACAAAGGGCTGATATCCAAGATCTATAAAGAACTCCTCAAACTCAACACCCAAAACACAGATAATCATGTCAAAAAATGGGCAGAAGAGATGAACAGACACTTCTCCAAATAAGACATAAAATGGCTAACAGACACAGAAAATGTATTTATCATCATTAGCCATCAGGGAGATTCAAATCAAAACTAAATGGAGATAAGACCCTACACCAGTTAGACTGGCAAAAATCGACAAGGCAAGAAACAACAAATGTGAGAGAAGTTATGGAGAAAGGGGAGCCCTCTCACACTGTTGGTGGGAATGCAAATTGGCGCAGCCACTTTGGAAAACAGTATGGAGGTTCCTCAAAAAAAAAAAAAAAAAAAAACCCCAAAAAAACAAAAAAACAAAAACACAGAGCTATCCTATGACCCAGGAATTGCACTACTGGGTATTTATCCCAAAGATACAGATAAAGTGAAAAGAAGGGCCATCTGTACCCCAATGTTAATAGCAGCAATGTCCATAATAGCCAAACTGTGAAAAGAGCCAAGATGCCCTTCAACAGATGAATAGAAAAAAAAGACGTGGTCCATATACACAGTGGAATTACTCAGCCATCAGAAAGGATGAATACACAACTGTTGCATCAACATGGATGGGAATGGAGGAGATTATGCTGAGTGAAATAAGTCAAACAGAGAAAGTCAATTATGATATGGTTTCACTTATTTGTGGAACATAAGGAATAGCATGGAGGACATTAGGAGAAGGAAGAGAGACATGAAGGGGGGAAAATGGAGTGGGAGACGAACCATGAGAGACTATGGACTCTGGGAAACAAAATTAGGGTTTTAGAAGGGAGAGGGATAGAGGAATGGGTGAGCCTGGTGATGGGTATTAAGGAGGGCACAGATTGCATGGAGCACTGTGCATTATATGCAAACAATGAATCATGGAACAGTACATCAAAACCTGATGATGTACTATATGGTGACTAACACATAACACAATCAATCAATCAATAAAGGGGAAGAAGGAGCACATTATCATGGAAAATCACCAACCAGAAGGTAGAGAGAAACAAAATTAAAAGAAACAATGGAGGGGCACCTGGGTGGCTCAGTCAATTAAGTGTCTGCCTTTGGCTCGGGTCATGATCCCAGGGTTCTGGGATCGAGCGCCACATTGGGCTCCCTGCTCAGTGGGAAGTCTACTTCTCCCTCTCCCTCCCTGCTTGTGCTTTCTCTCGCCATCTCTATCTTTTTCTCTCAAATAAATAAAATCTTAAAAAAAAAAAAAAAGAAAAGAAACAATGGAGACAAAATAACCAGGAGGCAAGAGATAAAAACGGCAGTAGTAAGTGCTTAAATATCAATAATCACTCTAAACATAAATGGATTGACGTCACTAATAAAAAGAGCACAGAGTGGCTGGATGGATTAAAAAAAACAAAAACAAGAACACGGGGCATCTGGGTGGTTGAGATGGTTAAGCACTGGACTCTTGATTTTGGTTCCGGTCATGATCTCAGGATCATGAGATGGAGCCACAAGCTGGATTTTCTCCTTCTAGATTTTCTCTAGATTTTCTTCTCCCCTTGCTTGTGCACATGCACACTCTCTCCCTCTTAAAATAAAAAAACAAAAAAAAAACAAGGCTGAAGTATATGCTGCTTAAAGGAGACGCATCAGCTTGGAAGATACACACAGGCTCAAAGTGAAAGGATGGAAGATAATATTTCAAGCATCCAAGCAAGTGAAAACCAAAACAAAGTGGGGATAGCCATACTTACATTAGACAAAATAGGCTTCAGGCCAGAAATGGAAATGAGATAAAGATCATTACATAATGATAAAGGGGTCAATACATTAAGAAGATATAATAATTGTAAATATGTACAGTCCTGACACACAAGCACTGGCATATATTCAGCAAATACTAACAGATCTTGAAGAAGCAGCAGACAGTACAACAATGGTGGTGTCTTCATTACTGCGCTATCAGCAACAGATGAACTAACTGTCCAGACAGAAAATCTGCAAAGCAATGTTGCAATTGAACCCAACTTTGGAACAAATGGACTTTGAACAGACATTACAGAACATTCCATCTACCAGAAGCAAAATACACATGTTTCACAAGCACACACAGGACATTTCCCAGGACAGGTCCTATGACAGGACACAAAACAAATGTTAGAAAATTAAAGAAGAAATTCTAGTATTTTTTCTGCCCAGGATGGAATGAAATTAGAAATCAAGAGGAAAGTGAGAAGATCTACAAATATGTGGAAATTAAATAATTTTAAACAACCACTGGGTCAAAGAAGAAATAAAAAGAAATAAAAAATTTTCTCAAAACAAATGAAAATGAAAATGCAACACATCAAGTTTGTGGAATGGATGGATTAAGCAGCTCTGGGAGAAAGTTTATACCAACAAATGTACGTATTAAGAAATTAGAAAGATTTCAAATAACCTAACATATTTCAAAGACCTTTAGAAAAAGAACAAATTAACCCCAAAGTTAGCAAATGAGAAGAAAAAACAAGGTTCAGAGCAAAAACAAATGAAACAGAGACCAGAAAAACAGAAAAGATCAAAGAAACTAACAGTTGATTCTTTGAAAAGATAAACCACACTGACAAAGCTTTATTTACACTAACAAAAAAAGAAGAGGGTGCCTGGATGGCTCAGTCATTTAAGCATCTGCCTTTGGCTCAGGTCATGGTCCCAGGGTCCTAGATCAAGTCCCGCATCAGGCCCCCTGTTCAGTGGGGAGCCTGCTTCTCCCTCTGCTTCTGCTGCTCCCCCTGCTTGTGCACACTGTCTCTCTCTGTCTGTCAAATAAATGAAATCTTAAAGAAAAAAGAGACTAGAATAAAATTTAAAATGAGACATTACAATTGATACTACCAAAATATGTAAGATCATAACGGACAACTATGAACAATTATAGGCCAGGAAATTACATAACCTAGAAGAGATGGATACACATCTAGAAACACACAACCCACCAAGACTGAATCAGGAAGAAACAAAGTCTGAACAGACCAATAACGAGTAATGAGATTGAATCAGTAATCAAAAACCTCCCAACACAGAAATCCTTAGGAACTGACAGCTTCACTGGTGAATTTGACCAAACATTTTAAGAAAAATTAACAATCCTCCTCAACCTATTCAAAATAAGGAGAACACTTCCAGACTCATTCAGTAAGGCCAGTATTACCTTTATACCTTACCTTTATACCAAAACAAGAAAAGACAACCACAAGAAAACTAGAGACCAATATCCCTGGTGAGTATAGATGCAAACATTCTCATTAAAATATTAGCATGCTGAATTCAAGAACACATTCATAGGATTATATACCAGGAAAAACGGGATTAATTCCTGGGATGCAAGGATGGTCCAACATATGCAAATCAATAAATGTAATATATCACCCCAATAAAGTGAAAGCTAAAAATCACATGATCATCTCAATAGACACAATAAAAGCATCTGAAAAAATGCAACATCCTTCCATAATAAAAACCCTTTGCAGACTGGATATAAAAGGAACATAGCTCAACAAAATAAAGGCCACTTGCAACAAACTGAAAGCTAACCTCACACTTAATGGAGAAAAACTGAAAGCTTTTCCTCTAAAATCAGGAATAAGACAAGGATGCCCACTCTCTCCACTCCTATTCAATATAGTACTGGAAATCCTAGCTAGAGAAGTCAGGCAAGGCAAAGAAGACTGTCAAATGAGATAGAAATAAAAAATATTAGTCCTATTTGTTGATATGATTTTATATATAGGAAATCCCAAAGAGCAAACCAAGATAACTGTTGGAACTGATCCCCAAATTCAGTAAAGTTGCAGGTTTCAAAATCAACACATATCACTCTATTGTTTTCCTTTACAGTCATGATGAAACATCTGAAAAAGAAAGAAAACTATCCCATTCACAGTAGCATCAAAAACAACAAAATACTCAGGAAAAATTTAGCCAGGTAAGGGAAAGATCTGTACAATGCAAACTCTAAGATTTTGCTGAAAGAAATTTAAGATGAAACAAACGGAAAACTATTAAATGTTGACAGATCAGAAGAATTAATATCATTAAAACATTTATAATACCCAAAGCCATGTTACAGATTTAACATAATATTCATCAAAACACCCAAGGGATTGTTCACAGAAATAGAAGAAACAATCTTAAACTTTGTTGTGGGATCACAAAAGACCCTGAGAGACAGAGCAGTCCCAACAAAAAGAACAAAGCTAGCGGCATCACACTTCCTAATAACTATACTACAAAGCTACAGTAATAAAAACAACATGTTACTGGTAAAAAACCAGACACACAGAGCAGCAGAACAAAACAGAGAGCCCAGGATGAAATGCTGGCATAGATGGTCAACTAATATTCAACAAGGGAGCCAAAAACACCCAATGGAGAAAAGATAGTCTCTCCAACAAATGGTGCTGGGAAAACTGGAGAAACACATGCAGAACAATGAAAATGGGCTCTTCTCAGGCCACTTACAAAAATCAACTCAAAAGAGATCAAAGACTTAAACATAAGACCTGATAGCAAGAATTCTAGAACACAGAGGTTAGAAGCTCCCAGACATTGGTCTTGGCAATGATATTTTGGATATGATGCCAAAAGCACAAACACCAAAAGCTAAAATCAATAAATGGGACTACATGAAACTCAAAGCTCCCTTCTGTAAGGCAAAAGAAAACAACTAGCAAAATGAAAAGACAACCTACAGAATGGGAGAAAACTTTTGTAAGCGATATATCGAATAAGGAGCTAATAATATTAAAAATATATGAGGAACTTGTACAACTTAATGAAAAAAAACAACCCAATTTAAAAATGGGCAGAAGACTAAATTGACACTTTTCCAAAGAGTACTTCAAAATGGACAACAGGCACATGAAACTATGCTTACCATTACTCATCATCAGGGAAATGCAAATCAAAACCACAATGTCATGATGCTCACACTGTCAGAATGGCTATGGAGAAGACAAGAAGAGACAGCAGGCGCTGACGGAGATGGAGTGAAAAGGGAACACGGGGGAAATGTAAACTGGTCCAACCACAAGTGAAAAAATTCCTTTATTTTAATTTTTATTTTAAATTTTTCCTCAAAAAAATTAAAAATCCACCCGGCAGACCATCCAGCAATTCCACGCCTGGTTATATACTCAAAGGAATAGAAAGTGGGATTTCGAAGAGATATGTGCGCTCTCATGTTAACCGAAGCATTATTCACAATAACCAACATATGGTAACAACCCAAAGTTTCATCAATGGATGAATGGTTAAAAAAGATGGGGTATAAGTACAGAACAGAATGTTATTCAGCCCCAAGCAAGGAGAGTCTCCTGCCATTTGTGACAATATGGATGGTGGATGCTCAGTCAGTCAGAGAAAGACAAGAACTGTAGGACATCACTTACATGTGAGATCTAAAAAAGTCAAACCCATTACATCTGTATCTTTGGGGTAAATACCCAGTAGTGCAATTGCAGGGTCATAGGGTAGTTCTATTTTTAATTTCTTAAGGAATCTCCATACTTTCCAACGTA
Source organism: Mellivora capensis (assembly GCA_004024625.1). Lineage (NCBI taxonomy): Eukaryota > Metazoa > Chordata > Mammalia > Carnivora > Mustelidae > Mellivora > Mellivora capensis. Next base: position 77,793 of record PISX010004141.1, on the reverse strand, counting down.
GCAGCACCAACTTGCATTCCCACCAACACGGTAAGAGGAATGTTCCCCTTTCTCCACATCCTCTCCAGGAGACTATGCTGAGTGAAAGAAGTCGAGCAGAGAAAGTCAATTATCATATGGTTTTACTTACTTGTGGAGCATAAGGAGTAACATGGAGGACATTAGGAGAAGGAAAGAAAAAGTGAATTGGGGGAAGTCAGAGGGGGAGACGAACCATGAGAGACTGTGGACTCTGAAGAACAAACTAAGGGTTTTGGAGGGGACAGGAGTGGGTGGATAGCTGAGCCTGGTGGTGGGTACTAAGGAGGGCAAGTACTGCATGGAGCACTAGGTATGGTGCATAAACAACGAATACTGGAATACTGAAAAAATAAAATTAAATTTTAAAAAATAAAAAAGTAAACTTGTGAAAAGCAAAGCAATGCTATGGTTACCAGGGGATGGGGCAGGAGTGGGCACATGAGACTGATGTGGTTTAAGGGTACCAACTTGCAACAAGTAGTAAATAATCACAGAGACCTAATGCACAGTGTCATAAACACAGATTACAATGCTGTACTGTAATTACATATGCGCCAGAAGTTCCAAACGTCACTACAACAATCTTACTACAGTATATAAATGTACCGAATTAACAAGGTGTACACAGTAAATTTATACAATGATATATGGTAAATATATTGCATTAAAAAGTCAAAACTAACAACTTTCAACACAAAGAAGTAGTAATCCACATGCAGAGATTTTAGCAACTTATTGAAAAAATAGAATCAGTCTGTTTTATTGATGTCTGTAGTTTTTTTCTCCACAGGGCCTAGAAAAGCATAACAGCAAAATTTTGTTGTTGTAAAATTTACTTCTTTCACTCTTAAGAGTTACAAGTTTTTTGATTATTTATTCAGACATTCCTTCATTCACAAAAGGAGTAAGTAAAATAAATCGTTCATTTTGTCCTTTGCTCTGGAGAAAATAGAGGAGGAAAGAGGGAGAGTAAGTGCTGGAGGTAAAGCAAGATTACGTTTTAAACAGAGCGGTCAGGAAGGCCTCCTTTCAAGTAACACTCAAGTAAAAACCCGAAGAAGGTAGGGGAAGGAGTCATGGGAACACCAAAGGAAGAAAATTTAAGGCAGGGCAACAGCTGATGCGAAGACCCTGAGGTGGGGACATGCCTGATTTGTGGAAAGAACAGCCAAGGGTGGTCAGAAACAGAAGGAACAGTGGGGGAAGTGAGGGCGAGGTAAGGCAGGGAAAGCAACTATAAAGCAGTTACAAGAAGGTGGGCGATGGTGGCGGTGATGTGAATGGGTGAAGGCCCCAGAGTGGGAATTGGACTCTGGATCCTCTCTGGCGCCAGAGCTGCCCGGGTTTGCTGACGGGTGAGATGGGAGGTGTGACAGAAGGAGAGGGCTTAAAGATGCCTGGAAGGTTGTAGTTCTGAGCACCTAAGAGCCTGGACTGCTGTGGGGGACCCCGACATTCACAGGTCAAAAAGTTCAGGAGAACCCAGGAAGCGAGACAGAATAACTAGTTTATGAGGAAAAAGAAAACCAGGAGATTTAAGTAGACAAAAGAAAGAGCTGTTGGGGTTGGGGGATCCTCAACTGGGTCAGATGCTGACAGGTGAGAAGCCGCAGCCTGGGAAGCAGGATGGCTGGGCAGCACTCACTGAGAGTGGACTCAAGATCCATCCTCCTGAATCTCAAGTGGGATCAGTCGGCACCTGCCTGCCCTAAGAACGTTACCTTCACTCACATGGTCGCAGACAGAATGCAGGTCAACAGGGCTGGGGTTCTGGCAAGGGAGTGTGACGGACAGAAGTCAGAGCAATGAATGTGAGGATCTGAGTAAGGGTCTGATTACAACTGACTAGGGAAGGATGGAGGGCACAGGGTGAGGGAGACAAAGCGCCAGGTACCAGTGGGACAGAAGGAATGCAGGAGTCACCAGAGGGAGTGAACTAGCCTACTATGAATAGGAGATAATGCAGAGTCTGCTTGAAGTTGAGATTAGGGGCGCCTGGGTGGCTCAGTCAGTTAAGCATCTGCCTTCGGCTCAGGTCATGATCTCAGGATCTGGGATCGAACCCTACATCAGGCTCCCTGCTTAGCGGGGAACCTGCTTCTCCTTCTGCCTGCTGTTACCCCTGCTTGTGCATGCGCTCTCTCTCTGACAAATAAATAAAATCTTAAAAAGAAAAGAAGACTTAAAAAAAAAAAAAGAAATTGAGATTAGTAAAGAATTCTGGATACTGTAGTCTCAAGACAAGAGCGGATAAGGTAGGGCGGAGGACAAGATGTGTAAGTTGGTTCTTGATTGAGACCAAGAGAAGTCAGAACAGTAAGAGATTTGCCCAGTGCATTTTACAATCACCAAGTATCACACCGGGAGTGATACTGCAGAAAATAGTTTGCCAAGAAGTCACAATTTCAAGGCAGAGAAAATAGGACAGGACCCAGCACTACACTGGGATGGGAAGGGCTCCTTTCCCAGGAGCAGCCCCATCTCCTTCTCCCCAGACAAGTTCATGTGTGCACATATGTACCTGTGGGGAAATGAACGCTATGCTGGGTCGTACTGTTAAGGTCATGAGTCTACATAAACAGTATTATTCTGTTTTCTGCATGAGTCTTCAACTGGATTTTTTTAAAAGATTTTATTTATTTATTTGACAGAGAAAGAGATCACAAGTTGGCAGAGAGGCAGGCAGAAAGAGAGGGGAAAGCAGGTTCCCCACTGAGCAGAGAGCCCAACGCAGGGCTCAATCCCAGGACCCCGGGATCATGACCTGAGCCGAGGCAGAGGCTTAACCCACTGAGCCACCCAGGTGCCCCTTCAACTGGATTTTTCCAGAAATTTCTTTTCAAGATAAAACGGCCCCTCATAATCAACAGTTCTTCAAACTGAGTCCAACTCCAAAAGGGAAGATACCATCATTAACATATATTTACCTTGAAGCTTTCTACTCAGCTCAAGTTTTTCCTGTTCAAGGCGTTTGATCCTCCTCTCGTACGCCTCGGTTGCCAGATTGTTGTCGAGAGTCCTCTGGACACTGACGTCAAGGTCCAGGGACGCAGGACCGGCTGTAACCCGTAAACAGCTCCGATCGGAAAGAACACTGAAGAAACATAAAAACATGAGTTCACGCAGAAAAAAACGTCTCAAGAAACAGAGCTTTCTGCAGCTGTCTACTTAAAACACAGATTTCGGTATCTAGCTACAGTTAACTGTGTAGGGTGACAGGAAAACACATTGTGTGCAAATCTCAACACAGACCACTTTTTAGAAGTATTTTTCAAAATTAATAAATAGTCCCAATTATCTTGAATTTCAATAACCACAAATTATAAAATGATGTTTACTGAACACAAGGTGACCACGTAAGGGAAACAGTAGTCAAAAGCACACACCATGGTCCTCTTCATCAGAATTTGGATTCAAAAGTGAAATGCTTCCTTTAATTCAATATAATTTAATGAAAAATACTTGAAGTGTTGAACATTTAGTAGTGAGCAAAATCGCCACTTGCTTTTCTGTTCTCATGATGGAGACAGGAACGTATGAGATAAGTAAAATATTTAGGGCATTAAACAGTGCTGAATACTAAGGACAAAATAAGGAGTGGGGGGGAGTATTGAGGGGGAAGAAGTAAAAATCTAGATAAAGTGGCCAGGAGGCTATCACTCAGGGAGGAACTCCCAATAAAGTTCAGAGGGAGTAATGCAGGGTGGGGGGAGCATTCCAAGCAGATAGAACACAAGCGCAAGAGCCTGAAGCAGGAATAGGTCTGGCATGGTCCCAGGCCAGAAAAGAGCCATGTGTGACTGGAGTAGAGTCAGCAAGGTTAAGAGTGGTAGGAAAGAGAAAATGAGCCAGTCATGCAGGGTCTTGTAAGAATGTTGGTTTTGATTAATATATGAGCTGTTGGAGTTGGGAGACTGTGGGGATGGGTCCTAAACAGTAAGAGGTTTGCCTAGTGCATTTTACAATCACCAATTATCACGCCAGGAGTGATGCTGCAGAAGACAGTTTGCCAGGAAGTCACAATTTCAAGGCTGAGGAATATAAGGGAATGGCATGGTCCCTTATAGACTTATCTTCTAGCAGGATCAGACAGGTTCAGAGAAATCTAAGAGACGAGATTATAAACATTTGAGGTAGGTGGTTGGGTGGGTTTTAAGTAGGAGAGAGCAGAAGGGTCTCACATTCAGGCATCACCAGCAAGTATCTGGGAGTGCACCATAGTATCAGTGGAAAGGGTCCCAAGACAAAGCTGTGGGGCCCAGGGAGATGAGATTAGAAGGCATCAGCTGTAGAGGCAGAGAAGGACTGGCCAGAAAGGTGAGAAGTCAGGAAAGTGGCCTGGAAGGTAAGAGACGGCAGTGCTATGATGGGAAGGAGCTGTGATGCCCAGCATGAGAGGAGACACACGAGACAGGACTGACTGGGAGCCCCCACTGTGTGTCTGCACAGGCCAGTGCTTAGGGCCAGAGGTGGGCAGAGAGGACCATGCAGAGGAGCATGTGAAAGCTGCCTACCTCAACCTCTCCATGCAAGGTTAAGTGAGCTCATCAAGGGAGAGCAGAAGAGTGGGCACAAACACAAGAAGGGTCCTAGAGGTTGGTAATCATGACCACGAAGGTGAGAACAGTGAGAATGGTCAGGTGCTTTTCTCTGGACACTGAACTGCATGGGTATGAGCAGAAACTTGAACTGTAATGATGTGTCAACTCAGCAGAACCATGCAGGAGACCAGAAGGCAGTCAAGGAACTGAGGGAGGGCACACAAGAAGTGATGACAATCATACTCCGGGGAAGCAGTCCATGAAAACAGGGCTAAGGTGGCTGGTGCTGGCACTTGGCACCTGGAGTGTATTTGCTAATGCAAAAGACTCTTGGATTCCTGCCCCAGTGCCAACAGGAAGACTGTGAGCTCCATTTCTCCTCCAAAATGACGCAAGATTCTCCTACGTTCTATTCATTACAGAACATCTAACGTTGTCAAGCAGTAGCTTTGGCCTCTATTTAAAAATTTTTTTGACTTACAAGGCTTTCTTATATATTTCTTAAATTTATCTTAATTTGCTTTAAGTTGTCCAAATTATGTTAACTTTTCCAACTTACCAGCTACTAGTATATGTGAAACCAACAAATGGCAGGTGGTGGCCAGAAAATGCAGTATGTGTGGGTGGGGGCATCGTTTCCTGAAGGAGGAAAAAACATCTGGTAAGAAATAAATAACCGTGATCTGTAGGTTGGCCTATAATATTAACGATCAATAGGAAATATGCGGCTGTTCAATTTAGAAACACAGATTAAGTCTGGTGCAGATGTGCAGTGATCTAGAATCCAGACAATGAGCACTGCCACTGTAATATTCTAATAAAATTAAACTCCAGATGGAAAGTCTGACATTGAGAGCCCAGTGATTATTCATGTATGCATACGTGCGGATTTGCCTCATCGCTAAAAATTATTTGTAACCCAAAATCAATATTCACAGTGCTTCTACAATCACTAGCAGACACATGCAGAACAAAAAAATTTTTTTGAGCTGCCTGATGCCTAAGTATCCAGCTGGGACTGAACAAGGAGACGCTCTGCCTTCTTGTTTCAGCTCTGATAAGACAAAAACTATTCCTTCCAAGGTCTGCATGTGCCACGTCTTTCAGATTTTTCTGCTTTTTATGGGTGACTGTGTTGTTTAAAATGTCCAGCACGCATAGCACAGAACGGCCATCTAGATAGTTTCTAAGCAAGATAGCTGGAATGTGCCTGATAAATAAGTATGTGTGTTAGAAAAGCTTTGCTCAGGCCCAAGTTACACTGCTGTTGGCTGTGAACTTGCTGTGAATTAATCAACAATATATGTATTCAATAAGGTTTCTTTAAAGAGAAACATACATAAAACGAGGTTATGTACTGACTGGTTGAACGAAATGACCAGAGGCTCAAAAGACCTACCCCTGTATTTACCCCTAGGAACAATGGTTCAATATTCACAACTACAGCACACATGGAACTTTATGGAACATGTAACTACCATAATCAGAATCGACTGCACTATGTATTTAATTTGGAAAGATGCAAATTTCTGTTTACAGTAAATATAATTCTTATAGTAAAAAACTGACGAGGAAAGTCCATTTAGTTTTTTTTTTTTTTTGGAGGTCCGGAGAAAGAAGCAGAAGAAATCTTTACCTGCCTTGCACATGCCACTTACTGAACAGTGAACAGTGATAGAAAATCAATATATAAATTTTTAGTGCAGAATTAAAACCATAAGAAATAAAATAATGGAAGAAAAAAACAAAGCTCAAATTAAGAAAGCTAAAAGGGCAACATCTATAAAATTTTATGTTCTTATTGTCCTAAATTGTAACAATGTAACCTAAAGGTGTAGAGCAGAGGTTGACGACCTATGTCAGACCACAAGCTGAAAGTGGTCCAGTGTTTGGCAACTCTGCTGGTCTGCCACCAGCCCCAAGGGAGCCTACAACCTCAGGACAGCAAGGCTATAGAATTTCTCCCCCTTCCCTTCCTACCAATTTACTACTTTTAGTGGCAACACCACTGGGCATGAGAGCTCTCCAAATCAAGTCAGCCTCCTGCCAGCAGCTCGACGGCCCCAACCAGGCTGAAAGAATGGGGTGGGACAGTTTTTAACCAAAGTTCAGTTTCTCATGAATAAATGCTTCTCAATTTATTTCCCTTGGGTTGAATTGTCAAGCTCCAAAATGCTTTTTTTTTGACAATTTGTCCAGTATCCTGGAGCTTCGTAAGGAGAGATTTGCCAAACTCTCACTCTGTCATCGTGAAATCCACTTTTCTTTTTTTTTTTTAAAAGGATTTTATTTATTTACCAGAGAGAGATCACAAGCAGGCAGAGAGACAGGCAGAGAGAGAGAGGAGGAAGCAGGCTCCCCGCCTAGCAGAGAGCCCGATGTGGGACTCGATCCCAGGACCCTAAGATCATGACCCGAGCCGAAGGCAGAGGCTTAACCCACTGAGCCACCCAGGCGCCCCATGAAATCCACTTTTCTAAGCATCTAATTTCTCCTCTTCCTAGGAACCCTCATGGCATAACTGATCTAATTAGTAAATACGTGATGTTTAATTTTGCTCCTTGACATAAATAAACATGTTCACCTCAGTGAACTCTCTCAATTTCTCAATGTATGAGAAAATAAATACTAGAAGCCACGATAACTGTCTGGTAATTGATAAGCAGGTCCATAAAACTGCTTCATAACCACATTAAAAAGAGCTTCTTTGCAATGTCATACTTACAGAATTCTTTAAACAATCATCATCCACATCAAAATTCGATGTATCTGTTGGGCTACTAACTTCTGGAATATAAGGTGCTTCACAGTTTCGAATATTATCCCAATCAATTCCATTGAAAAAAGGATGTTTCTTAAAGTCTTCTATTCCATTTTGACCAAGTCGGTGCTCTCTGCTGCAAATGAGTCTTCGAATAAGATCCTTAGCATTTTCAGACACATCGGTCACTTGAGCTGGAAACTGAAACCTCTCCTAGACACAGAATAATAGGAACAAAACATATATCAGATTAACATTAATTTTCTTAAAAATGCATTTTCTTTTAAAAATGTCTAATAAGTGGGGGCGCCTGGGTGGCTCAGTGGGTTAAAGCCTCTGCCTTTGGCTCAGGTCATGATCCCAGGGTCCTGGGATTGAGCGCCACATTGGGCTCTCTGCTTAGCAGGGAGCCTGCTTCCTCCCCTCTCTCTCTCTCTCTCTCTCTGCCTGCCTCTCTGCCTACTTGTGATCTCTAATAAGTAAATAAAATCTTTTGAAAAATGTCTAATAAGTGTACACTGGTACAAAGTACTCATACTACAAAAGAAAAGAACATTTTTCTAAATGAACTTTTAATTTTATATATGACTTAGTCACTCACACATGCACTGTAGAAAGAATAAACTGAATGCTAAAATGCCTTAAACTGCTATCAGAATGAAGAGAACTTATTAAAAGTAGACTGACTCAAAATTTCAGTAGAGTGTATATGACTCATGATGTTCATATACACCACAAACCAAGCATTAAGTAACAACAGTAAACACCTGTGAAGAACAGACCATGCACTTGACACTCATGGAAACGCTTTGTTCACTTAACGCCTATAATCCTCACAGCAATCCTTGAAGGCAGGTGCCACTATTATCCTGGTTTTATAGAAGAGACCCAAAGGCCCAGGGAGTTCAAGCCAGTCACTCCCAGTCACACGACTAGTAAACCGAAGAGCTGGGGTTTTGGAAGAGCGGCCTGACTCCAGAATCCGGCTCAGAGCCCCCACCTCACAATGATTTCTCTGAAATGATTTATGTGCTCTTTACAACGCGGTAGCTAGCTGTCCCCTGTCTTCCAACTCTCCATGACTATTTAGCAGATTATCCTTGCAGCCAGGCAGAAGAGCACCGGCTGCACAGAAGAGCATTAAGGGACTGATACATACACGAAGCAACTGATCGTAACTGTCTCACCCCCCTTTTATGGAATATTCCTATTCCAGGTGTTGCAACTGCTCACAGTCTTCTGAAATCGATCAATCAGAACCCTCCTCTCTTTATTACAATTTATTTCTATTTCATCGGGAACTAAATGGATTAAGGCTCCATTACTTTGCTCCTGTGGTGAATCTGGACTCTTTTCACTGCACTGATCCTAAAGAAGACCGGAACAGGTATCCTCGTACATACATCTTGGTTCAACTGAGTAGTTCCTTAGGGCAGATTCCTAAACCTGAAGTTGCTCAATCCAAAGTTCTAACCCTTTTCAAGGCTCTAGATGCTTATTTACAGACTTGTTGACAGAAAGGTTACATCAGTTCGTATTGACAATGTCCAACAATACCCATCTTACTGGGCTATTCACAGTACAGAGTAGAATTTTTCTTTTCATCTTTGCCAGGGGGAAAAAGTGATATCTCAGTTTTATTTCGATTTGCATTTAATTTATGATGGCTAAGGATGAGAATTTTTTAAATGCATTCTAGTCATTAGTAAGTCTAGTCAGTAGTAAGGATATAAATTATCTGCTTACCCGCTTCATTATTCTACTGAAGAGACCATTTAATTTCCTATTTATTAGCATTTCTAATAAAATACAGGAGAAGGTAAGAACTAATAACTTTATGTATAATTTATGGATTTTGATTATTCACATTTGTCAGGTCCCCTATTAGCATAGAAATTAGAATGTTCATTGTTTTTAAAAAATATTTTTTTAACTATCACATTACTTCAAATTTATTATATCATTTACCACATTGAATTGAAAAATAGTAAAATATACTAACTTTATGATTCATGATTTTTCCATATGTCTCCACCAGAGATTCTGCATAAAATGGTGTTTCTCCATAAAGCATTTCGTACATACAGACCCCCAGAGACCACCAGTCACATTCAGGTCCATATCTCCCTTTCCCATCTTCCATGGCTTGAAGGATTTCAGGAGAGATATAATCTGGAGTTCCAACAGCCACTGAGGACTGGACCTGAGGAAGTTCACACATTTTTAGTAATCTACTATATTAGAAACAATAAGTAATTAAAAAATATTTACACTTACTCACATACACAAGACATCATTTCAAAACTACAACTTTGTCATTACCTGAATTTAGCCTCCTTGTACGTATAAGTTCAACTGTATATAATCTCCACACTAACAGTCCTCCAGATTTCACAATACTATAGAATCTTTATTATTGATGGTACTTCATTGGCTACATTTAGGGTAACGATAGGATTTGAACATCACAGCCATTAAAAAGAAACTGGGTATTTAGTACAGAACATTCTTGTTATTGATATTATCTAACCAACACATTCCTATAAATAATGGAACTAGGAAAATTCTACATTTGTCAAAAGGAAAATATAGCCTGAAAAAAACAGGTCAATACTTATGAGCAACCCAGAAATTACTTTAAAACACCTTAACTGAAACCTAAGGAAATAATTATTAACAATGTACTGCAAACTACCTATTAATTTAAAAAATTACAAAGGGGTTTGAAACATATTCTTCAAAAAATAAAGTCCTAGTAGAGAAAAACAGTTGGGCATATAATTATGGGAAGTTAGACATAAATGAGAAAATAATCAATATAAATGATCTTGGGCATGCATCTTCCAAGGTACTCTGAAATAAAATTGTTTCTTTGTATGTTTTAAAGAAGCATATCAAAAAAGAATATTCTCAAGGTAGAATAATGCTTAATATTCTGGATTTTCTAGAAAAAAATATCATTCTTAGTAATCCTTAGAATAGAATTCCTCTTTGGTAATACTGAGATAAGGTAACTTGAAAACTCCTGCACTGCAAACTCTTAAAAATACTAGATAAAATACAACAACCATTTTTTAAATAAACATATAAATGAGCCCTTAGAGAAAAAAGAAATTCTTAGGGGCTGGTTATCAAGAAGTGTTTGAGAACCAGAGCAATAAGTATTATAGCAGGACGAGGGCTGGAGAATGTTAGTTTTCATTTTCTAGATACTTGGATTTTAGTATATCCATGAGGATGAGAGGACAGTCCTCAGCTTATGTGAGGTTTGAAACAAGAGGCCACCCCCTATAATAATAACCTTTACTCTAGAGGGTAAGTAAAAAGGTGAATTATAAAAATCTGCCACTCAGAGAAAGAGACTTTGTCCATATTGATTGTGGCTGAAATGTGAAGAAAAATTGCTCCTCCCAAAATTCATCATTTTCAGCCACATAGTCCCAGCAGTGGGTATTCTAAATCACAGTGCTTCTGTGGTCCAGAAGTCCTCAAGCCAAGGAACTGGCAAAAATACTGGCACCTGGTAAGGTGCACCCCAAAACCTTGGCATAACAAATTCAAAACTACTACTATTCAAAATTTACTACTTTACAGGACACATGATCAAATCTCGCCGCATATAATTCTCACACATAAAAGCCCACTGAAGATGAGCTCACAGTCCAAAAATACAAATTAAATGAGGAAACAGTCCATTACCCCCAAAAAATCAGAAACCGAAGCAATATAATTAGACCTCTGACAATTATCAATTCTACATGAAGCTACATGAAGTATGTTTTAAAATGATTAAAATTTTTAAATATAAAAATCATAAGAAAAGAGAGATAAAAAAATGAAACAAAGTTCTAGAAATAGGAAAAAAAAAACCACAAAACCAAAAAGCTAGTCTTGAAATAAAAAAAAATAAAAAGTGAATAGGTAAAAGATATGAAAAAATAAAACCAGATCCATTTCTATCCACACTGCAGTTAAACTGCAGAGTACCAAAGGCAAAGACATCTTCAAAACAGTAAAGAATATAGAGAGATTGCCTACCAAGGAATGACAAGCAGACTGCAGCTGAATTATTGGTACTGACACAGCAGTGAGAAGAAAATGGAATTGAATCTTCAAAGTGACAAGACAAAATAACTGTCATCTAATTATGATACATGAATGGGGGTTAAATATAGGTATTTTCACACAAAGAGTAAGTGAATTTCCATGTACACACTCTTCCAGATAAACATAAGGACACACTTCAGGAAACAAGAAGTTTAACCCACGTGGAAGAATGTGGTAGTAGAAGCAATTGTGAGCAAAGGTATTAGTCAACTTTAACATACATACAGTCATTAATTGGATAAAATAGTGACAAAGAGGAAGGGGATGAGGAGGAGTAGGAAAAAGAGGAGAAACAGGTGTGTGAGAGGAGGAAGGAACAACTATTTAAAGGTTGAAAATCAGGTGGAACTAAAATACCAGGAAAAAGTAATGTGTTGCCAAGGGAACAATTAGGATCCAAGTGGTTGAAGTTTCTTGTTCTCTCATCTTTATTTTTTACTTACTTTTTAATCATTATTTTTAATTGTGGTAAAATACCTGTAGCATGAAATTTACCATTATAACCATTTCCAAGCATACACTCCACTGGCATGAAGCACATTCATGCTGTGGTGCAACAGTCACCACTACCCTTCTCCAGAACTCTTTTCATCTTGCAAAACTGAAACTTGGCATCCATTAAGCACTAACTGCCCCCTGCCTACCTCCCGCCCCATCCTGGGCCCTGACAACCACCACTGTACTTTCTATCTCTAAGTCTGACTACCCTAGGTGCTTCATAGCCATGAAATAATACAGTATTTGACATTTTGTGTCTGGCTTAAATCACTTAACATTTTCAAGGCTTATCCATGTTGTATCATGTGTTAAAATTTCCTTCTTTTTAAGCCTGAATGATTTTCCATTGTACTTAAATACCACATTTCCTTTATCCACCCATCTGCTGATGGATACCTTGGTTACTTAAATCTCTTGGATACTGTGGATACTATGACTGTGTGTGTACAAATACCTCTTTGAATCCCTGATTTAATTCTCTGAAGTATATACCCCTAAGTAGAAGTGCTGGATCATACAATAATTCTATTTTTTAATTTTCTGAAGAACTGCCATACTGTTTTTCAGAGTGGCTATAGCGTTTTTACACTTTACTGCCAACAGAGTACAGGTGCTCCAATTTTTTCATACCTTCACCAACACTTCTTATTTTGTTTTATTGTGGGATTTTAACTTTTTTTAAATTTAAATTAAATTAATTTAAAAAAGAAATTAAGCCACTTAATGAGTGTGAGGTAGTATCTTTGATTTGCATTTCCCTAATGACTAGGGATGTTGAGCTCACTGGCCATTTGCATATCTTCTTTGGAGAATTGTCTTTTCAAGTACTTTGCTCATTTTGAATTGAGTTGTTACTGAGTTGTAGAAGTTCTTCACATATTCTGGATAATTAGCCCCTAATCAGACATATGTTTTGCAACTATTTTCCTCCATTCCATTAGATGCCTTTTCACTAAGATGATGGTGTCCTCCAGTGGACAGAAATTTTTAAAGGTGGTGTAGTCCTATTTATCTATTTTTCCTTTTGTTGTCTGTTGTTTGGTGTCATATCCAAGAAATCAATGCCAAATCCAACGTCATAAAGCTATCCCCTATATATTCTTCTAAGAGTTTTATAGTTTTAGCTCTTATATTCAGGTCTTTGATTCATTTTTAGTTAATTTTTGTATATAGTATAAAATAAACTGAGTTTCTTGTTTGGCTTTGAAATATGGTAAGAAACTGACTCTAGACTTCAGGTAAACCTTAAATGTTAAAAATTTAAAGATAAACATTAAAATATTTGAAATAGAATGTATAGCTTCCAAAAAAGTAAATAAAAAGAGAAATTAAACTACACTTGACCAAGTCAACAGCAGGCAGAAAAGGGGGAAATAAAGCATGCATGCAAACAAATAAGCAAAACCTACAATAAATAGCATAAGATTGATACTAAGAATAAATACAAATATACTGATCATCAAGAAACTTATAAATGGACTAAATTTACCTATTAAAAGACAGCACTGTCATACTGAATGACAAATAGAGACATACCATGAGAGACTGTGGACTCTGAGAAACAAACTGAGGGTTTTGGAGAGGAGGGGGGTTGGGGGTTGGGTGAGCCTGGTGGTGGGTATTAAGGAGGGCACGTATTGCATGGAATACTGGATGTGGTGCACAAATAATGAATTCTGGAACACCAAAAAAAGAATTAAAGAAAATTAAAGAAAAAAGCCAAAATGAACAAGTATTTTTCAAAATTAGCAAAGGTTTAAAAGCAAAGATATAAAAGTTTATAGCAAAGATATAAAAGGTTTATATCTAAACATAGGATACAGAAAGGTTAAAAGTAAATGGATGCATAAGACATACCAGGCAAACGTTAAAGGAACATTAAGGTAGCTATATTTCTACCAGTTAAAATAGACTCTAAAGGCAAAATCTTTATTAAGATTTTTAAAAACTCATTAACATAATTATAAAAGAAAATACCTGAGAATAACATTCTGAATAATATGCCTAACAACGTAGCTACAAAGGGTTATGTAAACATTGATAATAACAAGGAAAAATTAATAAATTCAGTATCATGGTAAGACTTTTTAAATAACAAATGATATATCAGAAAGAAATAAAACTGTTAAGAATATAAAAAATTTGAAAAACAAATTAAGAACTTCAATCTTATGGACCCACATAGAAACCTGGACCCAGGAATTAAAAAGAGTGTATTATTTTCAAACAGACAAATAACATTATAAAAATTAGCCTGTTATAAAGCAAAAGCAACTCTTGACAAACACCAGAAAAAACCTGATTATTAAATAACCCATTCTCCAGTAAAATAAAACTAAAAAGAACCAAATAATTAATATTAAAGATATTAAAAATAATCAATGGTCCACAGAGGTTTTCTAAAGTTGGAAAATATTTAGAACTGAAAAGTAAAATGCTCTAAATATCAAAACTGACGAAGGAAAAGAAAAGCACAAGCAAACAACATTAGGATTGAAAAAAATAACAAAACTACACAAGTAACAGATTTCAAAGTTAGGAAGAGTACAATATGAACATTATACCATCAAAATTGAAAACTCAGAGAAAACAGACAATTTTCATAGGAAAAAAATATATAACTTACCAAAACTGACTCAGGAAGAAATAGAAAACCAAAGAGACCTATAACCATTAAAAAATGTGAATCAATAGTATAAAATCTACCTGGAAAACAAACCAAAAAAAACAAGAGGAAAACAAAACCAAACCAAGCCAAAGGTGATTTAAAAGTGAGTTCTACCAATTTCATAAGAAATAGACAACCTCTGTATTACATAAACTTGTTCTAAAGCGAAAATTGGTAAGGGGAGAGGATAGAACTACTCCCCTGTCCATTTTCCAAGTTGCTAAGATAACCCAAATACAAAACTCAGACAAGAATGATTTGAGGAAAAAAATCATAGTGCAATCTCAGAATGGTCAATCTGAAGTATGACTCTTGGGTAACATCCAATATAAAATATTAGCAGATTCACTTGAGCAATTTGTTCAAAAATATCAATACATCTTCAAAACAGAGTTACGTTTGGCCAAAGAATGGATGATTTAACATGAGAAATTCTATGTCATTCATCAGTTTAACAGATTAAAGGAAAAACACCCTAATATCATCATCTCAATGGAAGCAGAAAAGTCATCTGATTACAACAATAACCATAACAACACATTCTTATGCTAATAAGAAACAGAAATTTCATAATAAGAAACAGAAATTTCCTTAATCTTGTAAAGAGTATCTATCAAAAGCTTATGGCAAATATCATAGTTAATTTGAAACTACAGAAAAAACACCATGAGCATCAGGAACAAGGCAAAGGAGCTCCCTATTACCATACCTATTTAATATTGCACTGAAGGTCACTGATTGCATACAGGAGAAAAACAGCACACGTAAGTATTTGTTAATGTGAATTATGTGACTGTCTACGTACAAAAACTAAAACAATCTACAAATTATTTTGAATAAAAAATTTAGTGAGCTTTCTAGAAATGAGAATACAAAAATCAACTGTGGTCCTCAACAAAACAACAAGCTATTAAACTGAAAAACTGTAACAGTTATTGTTTATAATGCTCCATGCCCCAAAAATCCAGTATGCCTAGGAACAAATTTAACAAATAAAGGTAATGGATTTACCGTAAACATGATTATAAAACTTCAATAACAGACATAAAAGAAAACCTTAAATAATGGAGAGACACATCATGTTTGTGGAAAGGAAGATTCCATGTTATAGACATAAATTTCCCCAAAATTAACCTCTAAATTCAATGCAAGTCTACAAGCTTCTGTTTCTGAAGGGGTATTTGTGTATACTTGGTATGTATGTATGTATGTGTGTATATATATATATATATATATACCCCAATAATATAACCCTAACAATCATATGGAAAAACAAATGGCCAAGAACAGCTAAGACTATCTTAGAAGAAGAAAAAGAAGTACAGCAGGACATCCTTCCCAGAAACTGACTTCTTAAAAAGGTGTAGTGATTAAGATGGCATAATTTCAACTCATACGTGAAAGCCAAAAAGCAAGCTGAGACCTGATTTGGAAAGTCCCAAAATCTAGGAAAAGCTAAAACTGAGGCAGCTTCCCAGGTGATAAATAATGATCCATACAAAGACATATAATTATAACATTTCAGAACACTGAGAAGAATAGAATATCTTAAACGCTTCTAGAAAAGGGAGGAAAGATTTAACAGAAGAACTGAGATTTAGAATGGCACCAGATATCTCAACAGTAAATTAGAAGACAATGCAATGCCTGCTAAATTTTAAGAAAAATCTATTTGAAATCTACATTACTATGCCCAAAGAAATTATCAATCAAATACGAGGGTAGAAGTGAAAGCATTTTTCACACATGCAAGATTATAAAATATTTACTTCCATAAATAGCTCTCAGGAGAGCTACTGAGAGCTACTACCAGATAAAGAGAAAGCCAGCCATGGGACCCAGGAAAAAGAGGATCCACTGCTAGATGGCCGTGCAGTGAATCCCACTATGAAGGGGATAAACTGGTGAGAGTTATATAGAAAACAAGACAAAGTGGTCACTTAACACCACGGACAACAAAAAGTGTTCAAGAAAAGAACTGTAATTAAAATAAACTGCATGGCATGGCAAAATTAATAATATTTGTATAGAGTCATAAAGAATTTAACAGGATTTAAGGAAAGACACTAAGAAGATAGAAAGTGTATGGGATGGGTGAGACGGTAGGAAATTAACAGGTAATAACTAGTACTAAATAATCAAAAGACAGTAGCACAAGTATGATAACAAGAAATATGTAAGTAAAGGAAGCGACAAAACAAGCAGCCAGAAGACTCCCAGGTGTCTGCCTCTAGCAAAGAAGATTTAGAGGCAGAAAGAATGGGACAAAGGAATGCAGTTTTTATGACAAGCCTCCTTAAAATACATATAGATCACTTTGATTTAAAAAAATAAAAATAAAATGGAAATAAAACAAGTAAAAAGGCTTGTTCATTATAATTTTCTAAATGGAGGATAAACATGCTATATGTCCAGGAGAATTATTTTGAGATCATCAGCAAAGAATGAATGAGCAGGAAGACACACCAGGATTTCAAGGAAAAAACTTGATCAGGGGTAACTCATACAGACAGAAACAGTCTTCACCGCATTCTGGAATGCACAGGGATTTGGAAGGCCCCCTATAAGACTCCAGGAAAAGAGCCCCAGCTTTGAGTCTAAGGGCCGTATGACCTGCAGGACTCGGGGAAACGCTAGCTCTTCTCCTGGAATTCTTCTTCACTGTAGCACTCTGCTCTCCAGAATTCTGATCCAAAACCTCCTGAGGCCACAGCCTCCCCGATTTGAATCTGTGTCTTCTCAACTCAGCAAGCCCTCCCTTCTTGCTTCAGACCTGCCATGATCAGCTGCCTACTTCATGCTTCACAGAGCCGCAGAGGTTCTGGGGGCGCAGTTCCACAGACACATTCCACATGGTTACTGCCCTCACAGATCTTTACTTCTACAAATACCATAACCCCAAAGGACAGTGTGGTTATTTTTGCTCTTCACACTCATCAGATGGCTTTTATGTAAATTTTGAAGGAAAGATGAGCCTTTTTCTCCTTTATCCTACAGATCTTATTTATCCTAACTGATATTCTTTATCCTATTGATCTAAGTATCCAAATGGTATCATTTCCTTTGGATTAAAGGACATTCTTGAGCATCCAGGCCTGCTGGAGAGTAATCTCTTTCATTTAACTGAAAATGTCTTTTATTCACCTTCATTTTTGACAAATATTTTTGCTTGGCAGAGAATTCTTGGTCTATAGATTTTTTTCTCTTTCAGCACCTTAAAGATATTATTTCTTTGAGACACCTTTGAGTGTCTTTGAGACATGAGACACCTATGGTTATTCTTACCATTTTCCCAAAATATATAACATGTTTTTAATTCTGGCTGCTTTCCATTTTTTTTCCTCTTACCTTTAATTTTCAGTTTAATTGTGGATAGGTGTGGTTCCTTTTAATCTTGAGGTACACTAAGATTCTTAGATTTTGTGTTTTTCACCACATTTGGTAAGTCTGAGCCATCAACCCTACAAATTCTTTCTGTTCCTGTTTCACTCTTTTCTCTTTCTGGCATTCCAATCATGTGGACCCTGGAGCCTGAATTTATTTTGCTTCAATTTTTCCTCTCTGTTCTTCACACTAGATCATCACTATTGACTGGTCTTCAAACTCACTGGCACTTTCTTCTCTCATCTCTAATCTGCCCTTAATTTCCTCCTGTGAGGGTTTTTTTTTATTTCTATTACAACACTTTAAGTTCTAAAAAGGTCCATTTGATTTCTTTTCTTGCTGAGATTCCTTATCTGAGCCATCGTTAAGACTACATTTTGATTCTTTAGACATATTTATTTTAAAAACATATTTATGATAGCTTTATTATGTCTCTAAATCCAATATCTGTGCTATCAAATTTTCTACTGACAACTTTTATTTTTTAAGTCTGTAACAGAATCCCTATCCTATCCCCGTTGTTGTTTGGTCTGGTGATTTCTGATCGAATGTTGGTCACTGACAGAAAAAGTTATTATAGAGAGTATGGACTGTGTTATCTTCCACTGAAGATGTTAAATATTATTGAAGCAGATAAAAAAAATACCACCTGATCTCCTTAAACAAGGATTAGCTCACAATTACACTCTTTGGGGCCAGATTTGTAGAAACTCTAAGATTCATCTCAATCCTCTTGACTTAAAGGACCACTTTCAAACTCAATGAATTTTATCAGGACTTGGATTTAAACTGTTATACAGGTTTGGAGTAAGTCTTACATGGTATAAAGGTGTTAAATAGCTCCCTGGGGCCAAAATTCCTGTGTACCCATGTACTATCTCTTCTCCAGCACCACTTGATTTCCAGAAACCTATTCAATTTTCAGATACACAGCATCTATTATTTGGTACATCTATTGTCTTATACTGCTTTTGTACAGCCCAACCTGCAGGAGACAGCCCCATAGGCATACTTTAGGCCCTCTCTCTGAAAAACTCCCTCCTCTCCAGTGTTAAACACTGCAGACTAACTAACTCATCTCTGATGTCTTCCTCCTCAGCTCTGGAGAACTGCTACCCTCACCTCTAACTCTAGGTTTCTCCATCAAGAGCCAGCAAACTGTCCCCATTCTGAGAAACGGTAAGGTACATCTCATGAATTCATTTCTCTCAAGGATAACAGTCTTATGCTGCCTGTTGTCCACTGCCTGAAAACAGATGTCCCAAATGTTATGTACAATTTTACAGTTTTTTTTATAGTGAGGACAATTTGGTACCAATTACTCCTTTCATCAGGCCAGAAGCAGAAGTCATAAAACCTATTTTTTTTAAAGTTTATCTCCTTAGGATACATTTTCAGAAGTCCAATTACTGGTCCAAAATAATATACATTTTCATGGCCTTTGGAATATATTATACTAAACTGCTTTCCAAAATAATTTCTGCCAAGTGAAATTACATATACTTGGATCTCTGCTATACAGCCAGGAAACTGAAGTAAAAACAAACAAAACAAGGAATAAAATTGGGGCATATAATCCTTTAAGTTTATATGAGGGACCAACGGATAGTAGAAGTAAACCAAATGGGAATGTGAAACTAAATTCACATAGAAATGTTCTGATGAAAGCATTCGTTTGTTGAATATTGTCCCTCAAAAAAACTAGACAACTAGGAAAGAAGATTAAAAAAAATAAAGGTGAAGAAGGAGTCGCATTTTCTTCTGCCATGTGGGACTTGTTTTATTCACCTCTCTAAAACAGTGAAAATACCTCAAGTACAATTAATAAACAGTTCAGCTAAAGAAAAAAACAAATAAGGTTCTCATAAAAGACACACTGTATCAATCTTAACATCATTAATATAAGCAGTTAAAAATGGCATTGGACTTTGTATACAAACCTTATTATGAGTAAGTATCCCTAATGCCATTGTGGGAAAAGATGGAGCACAGAAAGACAAATGGACGGAGGGATACTTAGAAAATATAAATAGTTTCTAAAACAGGACAAGTAGCAAGGGAGATATCTGTGGATAAAA
This sequence comes from Mellivora capensis, assembly GCA_004024625.1. Lineage (NCBI taxonomy): Eukaryota > Metazoa > Chordata > Mammalia > Carnivora > Mustelidae > Mellivora > Mellivora capensis. Next base: position 57,735 of record PISX010004141.1, on the reverse strand, counting down.
TAACTTGAGATTTATCTTTATTTACCGTTCCATCTTCCATCAGCTTCAGACAAGATCCAAAATCTGCTAATCGAATATGTCCGTTCATATCCATCAATATATTGTCAGGTTTGATGTCCCTGAAAAGACAGACGCATTCAATTTTTAGTTGAGAAAAATAAACATAACCATTTACTTGGTAAGATAAAAATTTGTCTGAAAACTTCAACTTCTTTTAAAACTAATATTCTAAGAACACCTACTTGACTACTTTATGGGCTCAAATCCTGGCTCTGATTCATATGAAAACTTTCGTAAACACATGTACTTTCAGTGTTCTGAAAAAAACTGCTTTTTGGCAGTTCTTCACCTTTTTTTTTTCTTAAGAGAGAGAGTGTGTGTGCACATGAGCAAGTGGTGCTGGGCCATAGGGAGAGGGAGAAAAAGAATCTTAAGCAGATCCCATGCTCAGCGCAGAGCCCAACACGGGGCTTGGTAATCACAACCCTGAGATTATGACCTGAACTGAAATAAGAGTCAGACACATCACTGACTAACCCACCCAGGCCCCCCTTCCTGGCAGTTTTCATTCAGGTTAAATTCATTTAGATTAATTTAGATTTGCACAGATTCCAATATGACCACGATAGGCCTACTTTCTGTATACAGAGAAGAGAAGTAATTACTTGACATACACAAAACGTACTATCCTCTAGCCCATGAAACTGGAGAGGAAAAAATATACTTCCTAGACCTGGAATATAGATGTAAATAAATAAATTTTCAATTACTTCAGGTCAAAGTAATTGCAAAGAAACTTCTTCATAAAACTTATTTGGATTACAACTGACACAACTGCTTAGTAGTAATTTATGTTATACAAAGCTATTTATAGCTGTTAAGTCAAAAGCTTATAAGATATCCAAATCTAATTAATAACAAATTAAATCACACCAGTTTTGTATTTGTTTCTACATCTGAATAAGGAAAAGGGTTGCAAATCTTGGCAAAAATACATGAAATGATTTCTAAAAAGACCCAGCAACACGTTTTCTAATCACCATCTAAAGATGAATTCCGAAAAACTAAGAGATCAGACCCTCTCGACATATTCTACATGTAGAGGAAGAAAAAAAATCATCTATGAACATCATATATACAAAAACAATTCTATTACCATGTGGTTAGGGTCACTTTTTTTTCCTCATCTCTTTCTTTATTTAACCTATAACTGGAAGTCTGTACCTCTCAATCCCATTTATCTATTTCATCCATCACCCGAACCACCTCCCCTCTGACAACCTTCAGTCTGTTCTCTGAATTTAAGAGTCTACTCTTTTGTTTCTTTCTTTCTTTGTTCATTAGTTTTGTTTTTTAGACCTACATATAAATGAAATCACATGGTATTGGTCTTTTTTTTACTTACTTCATTTAGCATACTCTCCAGGTACATCCATTTTGTCACAAATGGCAAAAACATTATTTTTATGGTTAACATTCCCTATATATATTCCATATATATACGTATGTATGTACACACACACACACACACCCCCTATCTTCTTTGTCCATCCATCTATCAATGGATATTTTGGCTGCTTCCATATCTTAGCTACTGCAAATAATGCTGCAATAAACATAAGGGTGCACATATCTTCTCAAATTAGTGTTTTTGTGTCTTTGGGTAAATACCCAGGAATGGAATTACCAGATCATATGGTATCTCCATTTTTAATATTTTTGAGGAAACTCCATGATATTTTCCATAGCAGTTACACCAATTTATAACCCCATCAACAGTGCACAAGGGTTCCTTTTTCTCCACACCCTCACCAACACGTGTTATTTCTTATCTTTTTTGATCCTAGCCATCCTGACAGGTATGATGTAACATTTCATTGTGGTTTTGATTTGTGTTTCCCTGATGATGACTGATGTCGAGCATCTTTTCATGTACTTCTTGGTCATTTTTAAGTACTCTTTTGAAAAAAAAAAAAAAATCCCGTGGTGGTGTGGTTTTTTTTGTGTGTTTTTTTTTTGGACTGCTTGGTTTTTTGTTATTATGTTGTTTGACTTCGTGTATTTCGGATATTAGCCCCATATTGGATATATCATTTACAAGTATCTTCTCCCATTTAACAGGTTATATTTCATCTTGTTGATGGTTTCCTTCGCTGTGCAAAAGCTTTTTGTTTTGATGCAGTCCCAACAGTCTATTCTTGCCTTTGTTTCCCTTGCTTGAGGAGACATACTTAGAACAAAGCTGGAGATATCACAATCCTAGATTTCCAGATATACTACAAAGTTATAGTAATCCAAACAGTATGGTACTGGCATAAAAACAGTTCAGTGGAACAGAATAGGGAGCCCAGAAATAAGCCCAAGCTTATATGACCAACTAATCTATGACAAAGGAGGCAAGAATATACAGTGGAGAAAAGACAGTCTTTTCAATAAATGGCTTTGCAAAAACTGGACAGCCACATGCAAAAGAATGAAACTGGATCACTTTCTTACACCACACACAAAAATAAACTCAAAATGGATGAAAGACCTAAATGTGAGACCTGAAATCATAAAACTAAAAGAAAAGACAGACAGTAATCTCTTTGAGATTGACCTTGGCAGAATTTCTGTAGGTATGTCTCCTTAAATAAGGGTCCTTTAATTTAACCTGAATGATACCACTTAAGTTCTCTATGCCTCCCATCTGTAATAAAAGGATAATACTATGGAAGTAATTTGTGTGTTGAACATCATGAGTTGGCAATACTGACCTAGAGGCCAAAACCAGCCCACTGCCCATTTTTGCAAATGAAATTTTATTATAAATAAAGTCACATCCATTCACTTATAAAAGTATTATGTAAGGCAGGCTTTTCCACTACAACAGCAGAGCTGAGTAGTTCTTATTACAGACAGTGTGGGCTTCAAAGCCTAAAATATTTCCTATTGGGCCTTTACAGAAAAAGTTTGGTGACACCTCTTGAAGATGATAAATGACTGCTTAACAGAGACTAGCAGATAGATGGACTGAAAACAACTTTAATAGGAAATTGGCTTCATTATCCTCAATGTTTGCATTTAATCCATGGTCAGAATAGTGTATTAAAAAAAAGATTTGTCTGTTGTTTGGAAACATCAAAGAAGAATACTTTAGTGCTAGAAGGAACCTTAGAAATTACCTAAACCGTTTTTAGAGGAGTATAAAGAATGTGTTTTATTTTTCATTTAAAAAAAAATTAAGCTGTATAGTCACTACACATACTGCTACTGGCATATTTCTCAGATTTTAAAGAGGACTAAAGGAATTACAGAAAAGGAAAACAGTGAAAGGATTCATAATCATTGATAATATTTCAGGGCATTTTAAAAATAGAAACTATTAAAGTAGACAAATAGAAACTATTAAGTAGACAAGTTATATTTATAACAATAATGAAATGGAAAATAATTAACAGAATAGTACTGATGCTCCTTAAGTATCCCTTTATCCTTTCATATTATCTCCTTCACCCACTCCCCACAGGTTAGCAACCACAACCCTGGCATTTACTATATCCATACATATTTTATATTATTAGTACATGTGAATCTTTATGAATGTCTTTAAACTTTGTAACTGATACCAAAAACTGTATATAGCCTTGGAAATAATGGTTTTATTCTAATACTGTGGCTAGAACATGTTACTCATGTTGACATACATTGCTCTAGTCTGTTAGTTTTACCTGCTATATGGAATACTTCCATAGACCAAATTTATCAGTTCTCCTGATTATAGAATTTAGGTCTCAACAATTTTAGATTGTGGATTATTTTACTATCACACAAAATTCTGAAATGAATATTTTTACCAATGTCACCTAGTGCTCATCTATGAACACTTCTCCAGGCTATATATCTAGAAGTGGGACTGCTATGATGAAAGACATGTGTGTCTTCAACTTAATAATCATGAGTACCACTAAGGTTAAGAATCTTTTTTACATTGTCACTAGTCATCTCACATTCCTCTTCTGTAAAATGCCAGTTAACATCCTTTGCCATTTTCTTACACTGTGTGTGTGCTGTTTGTTTTTTGGGTTTTGGTTAATATTCAGGAATTCTGTTTACTCAAGCTTAGTTTACATGTGTTACAAATCCCTTCTCTCACCATGTGGGCTTATTTTCCCACATTGTTTATAATGTCTTATTTGTAAAAAAAAATTATTTAATGTCAATGTAGTCTTCTAATTTATGATTTCTTTTTCACTATTTTCAGCTTTACTGAGATATAACTGACAAAATCATCATATATTTAGAGTATACAACATGATGATTTGATAGATATACACAGATATAAACAGATATCATGAAGGGATTCTAACTGTTGAGTTAATTAACACACTCTTCATGTGTTCTTTTGTTTTTGGTGGTGTTTTTCAGTAAAACATTTAATTTCCATTCTCTTAGAAAAGTTCAGTCATACAACACGGTTTTACCAACTATAGCCACATTATACAATAACTTCTCAGACCTTATTCATTTCTTTTTATTTAATGGGATGGGTGGGGCAGAAAGAGGGGGAAAGATAATTTCCAAGCAGACTCCCTTTTGAGTGACAAGCCCAATGCAGGGCTCGAACCCATGACTCTGAGATCATGATCTGAGCCGATGTCAAGAGTCAGAAGCTTAACCGACTGAGCCACCCAGGTGCCCCAAGACGTTATCCATCTTGTATCTGGAAGTTTGTACCCTTTGACCAACCTCTATTTCCCCAGCCCCTGGCAACCACAATTCTATCTCATAATTTGTGGTTTGTGTCCCAGGAAATTTCCCTTACCTTTTCCCAGACGTCCTACAGATACTGTCCCATATTTTCCCCTATAAGTTTCAAAGTTTTACTTTTCACCTCAAGTCGTTAGTCTCCCTGGAATAAAAGTTTGCATACAGTGTGAGATAAAGGCCCATCCCATTTCTTTCTGTCCCAACAGCACTGATTGAACGACATCCTTTGACCACTGATTTCTCCCACCATTTAGGTTGCAAACCAAGTGGGTCTGTTTCAGAACTTCCTAAAGCAGTTTCCCTTAACAATCTCCAGGGGAAAAGGAAGACTAGACTATTAGTAATCACCAGAACACTAAGCATAAACTGAGATACATGATGATCCTATGTATACGCCTATACCTGGACAACTACTACACTATCTTAATTATGAAAGCTCTGCAATGACCTCTACTCCTGCAGACCAGGATTTTAAAGTGTCATGGCTCTTCCAGATGAATGCTAGGATCAACTGAGTATGTTCTATAGAACACCCTGAGACTTTGATGGGAATCACAATGATTTTATATATTAATCTAAAAGAACTGATGTCTTTATAAGAAGACTCTTCCCATCCGTGTATACAGTGTATCTCACTTATGAGTATTCTTGTATATCTTTCAATAATACTGAGTTTTCTGCAGAGAACTTTTATTATCCACATAGCTATTACTTATCTTTCATTAACTAAGTATCTAGATTTTATTACCTATAGTTTTTGGTACCTTACAGTTTTGTTGCTATTGTTAATGGGATTTTCTTCAAAGAAGCATTCTCATTCTGCTTTCAATTTTAGTGGGAATGTTTCTAATGTTTCGCCATTAAGTATGATCCTTGGTTTAGATTTTCAGTAGAAATTCAGTATCAGGTTACAAGTATTATCTTCAACTCCTAATTTGCTAAAAGGAATGGATATTCAATTTTATTACTTTTAGTATTGAGATTTTATGGTTTTCCTCCTTCAATTTATTAATATAGTTTACTACACTAATAGATGCTCTAATGTTGAAACTCCCTTGCATCCTGGGATGAAACCCACATGACCATTTTTTTTAAATGTACCATGCATCACGGAGTGTAAAATTCCATTGATTATAAAGATGCACCACTATATCATGTGCCCCTAAAGGACAGAACACGGAAATAAAATTTTAGAAGCCATTATTTTAAAAAGCATCCAATCTTAGAGAAATTAATTGAAAAATAAGTCTGTCTTATTAGTGTTGACAAATATAACATCTATACTGCTGACTTTGATTCAGTTTTTCTCTTTAGGATTTTTGCTTTTATATTCATAAGTAATATTGTTCTATAAACACTATCTTCTTGTACTATCCTTCTCAAGTTTTGTTATCAATGTTTTACTATCTTCATAAAGTGAGGTAAGTGGCTTTTCAAAAATGCTCAAATTTTCTGAAATAATTTATACAGAATTCAATTACTGCTTTCTTAAGAGTCAAAGAAAACTTTATCCATAAAACAACATTCGCAGCAGCTATACTGTCTGTAATAGCTCAAAACTGGGGGGAAAAAACAAAACCAAACCTCAAATGGCCAGCAACAGGGAGGCGGACAAGTTATCATTATACAACAGAAGACTACCAACCAGTAAAGAAACATCTACTGTCATATACATCAAACTGAATGAAACTCAAAAATCTATATGTTGATAAAAACATATCAGGCAGAAAAGAATACATGATGTAGAATTCTGCTTATAAGGCGTTCCAGAACAGGTAAAAAACTAAGTTATGGGGACAGAAACAAGAACAACTCATGGCTGGAGAAACAGACCTTAACTGGGAAAGCGCACAAGGCAATTTTCAGGGTGATAAAAACATCATACATCTTGACAGCGATGATGGCTACACAGGTGTATCCGTTGTCAAAACTCAGCACGGCACATTTGCCATGTGTGAATTTTATCATATGTATTTCAATGTTAAAAATAAAGGGGAGAAGGTACAAAATGCCTAAAGATATGAGATTGAAGTCTTGTGGAAGGAAAATGTCCCATTACTTGATTTCTTTAAATGTTCTTAGGGTTATTCAGATGATTTCTATTTCTTCATGAGTACACTGTAGTGGCTTATGGTTTTCTAATGCACATTTCATCCACATTTTCAAGTTTTACTGGAATATAGTTGCTCACAGTATTGTTACTATTTTTTAAATCTACAACATACTTACAGTTCTATTCCTAGTAGGACTTCTTTAGATCTCTATATTGTCCTGATAAAAATAACACCTAAGGCTTATTTAGTACTTTCTATTTTCCGTGCAGTGCTTTTTTAAAAAAGATTTTATTTATTTATTTGAAAGAGCGAGTGAGAGAGAGCATGAGAGAGTAGAAGATCAGAGGGAGAAGAAGACCCCCATGGAGCTGGGAGCCCGAAGAGGAACTCGATCCCAGGACTCTGGGATCATGACCTGAGCCCAAGGCAGTCACTTAGCCAACTGAGCCACCCGGGCACCCTATTCCATGCAGTGTTTTAAGTGAGAGATTTTTTTTTTCGATCAGCAATTAAAAACACGACTAATTGCTGCACACATAAGACATGCTCAAAATGAAAAGAATAAAAATAAGATCACAGAAAATCAGAGGGATATGGATATCATTACTAAAAGCCTGGTATACCATGCAAAGTAAATTTCAAGGCAAAAACAAACAAAACGCAGTAACAGTGATAAAAAGGATCCCTGAGTCAGGCCTAGCTCAATACAACTGAGATGTACATTCTGGTATACTCTACAACAGGACTGAACCTTGAAAACAATGTACTAAGTGAAAGAAGTCCAGTGAAAGACACCCATTAGCTTTCCACTGATGTTAAATGTCCAGAATAGACAAATCTACAGAGACAGACAAATTAATGGTTCCTTAGGGCTTAGGGAAATAAGGGAACAGGGAGGTGAGAACTTTAGGGTACAGGGTTTCTGTACAGGTGAGGAAAATGGTTTAAAACAGACTAAGGTATGGAGCTCTTGGGTGGCTCAGTGGGTTAAAGCCTCTGCCTTCGGCTCAGGTCATGATTCCAGTGTGCTAGGACCGAGTCGCGCATCAGGCTCTCTGCTCAACAGGGAGCCTGCTTCCTCCTCTCTCTCACTCTCTCTCTCTCTCTCTGCCTACTTGTGATCTCTGTCAAATAAATAAATAAAATCTTTAAAAAACATCAGACTGAGGTGATGACTGAACATATCTGTGGATACACTAAAAATCACTGTACATTTTAACTGACTCAATTTTATGGTATGTGAATTACATCTCAGTAAAGCTGTTAAAAAAGACTATTTATAATGAAATCTTACAGCATTTTTTTAAAGATTTATTTATTTATTTGTCAGAAAGAGAGAGAGAGAGAGAGAGAGAAAGCACACAAGCAGGCAGAGAGGCAGGCAGAGGCGGAGAGAGAGGCAGGCTCCCTGCCGAGCAAGGAGCCCAATGCGGGACTCGATCCCAGGACATGACCAGGATCATGACCTGAGCCGAAGGCAGCAGCTTTACCCACTGAGCCACCCAGGCATCCCCTTACCGCATTTTTTAATGAAGATCCCCTGAATATCAATGGCAAGTAGTACAAAAAGGTAGAGATCACTCTTTCCTCCTCTGGGTGAAAAGTTTGGAGTAAGTCATGAGCCAGTAACATATCAATGATTACTATTAATGTTAATTACCAAGGACAACATCTAATGCTATTAAGAATATAACCAATAGGGACGCCTGGGTGGCTCAGTTGGTTAAGCGGCTGCCTTCGGCTCAGGTCATGATCCCAGGGTCCTGGGATCGAGTCCTGCATTGGGCTCCTTGCTCGGCAGGAAGCCTGCTTCTCCCTCTGCCTCTGCCTGCCACTCTGTCTGCCTGTGCTCGCTCGCTCTCTCTCCCTCTCTCTCTGACAAATAAATAAATTAAAAAAAAAAAGAATATAACCAATAAAGAAAAGTTTGTTATTTTTATATCTTTTTTTTGAAATGAAGGGTTTAAAATGGAGAGACAATTCTTTTTTGTTGTTGTTGTTTTGAGAGAGAGAGAGAGAATCTCAAGCAGAATCCATGCCCAGCGCAGACCCCACACAGGGCTCGATCTCACAACTCTGAGATTACAACCTGAGCCGAAACCAAGAGTCAGACACTTAACTGACTGAGCCACTCCGACGCCCCGAGAGAATTCTCCATTTTTAAAAACTAGTTTCATATTCTACCATTACCTAACTTTATGGACACCTATTTCCACTAAGAACTGTAAAATGATAGGTGATCTAAAATAAAGGGACTTCTCTCCCCGAGATTATATATGCATATCTAATTCTCACTATTCAACAAGTTTAAAGCATTATGTGCTTTATACTATCACTGATCTCTGTGACAAAACAGTCTGCCCACCATCAATGACCTTCCCTTCTCTATCAAAGCAGTTTCTAGTAAGGTCCTTCTAGTTTGGAGACAGCATGAGCACCACTCTTAAAATGGTGACATCGTAAAACCTAGACAAGAAACAGAAATTAAGGTAAGACCCTGACTACTGAAGAACACACAATACCGGCTGGTAACATTTTGGTATCAGAATCAACATTCTGATTATCTACATATTCTTTAAAAACACCACAAATATCTCATCTTTCCATTTTTGTCATCTAAAACTACATCACAGGATAATCAAACATAACATTCTAACCAGATCAAGCTTATTTATTGTTCTAGTAGGATTTTGTGTCTTTCATTATTATTAGCACGCTTGATGTTGTAGCTGACTACTGGAACATCAAGCCTATTGCTGAATTTAATTAACATATTTAGAAATAAGTTGGGGTTTTTTTTTTCAACCTATAATTAGAGCTTGCTTTATTATAACCCAACATTTGGCTTGTACTTTAATCAATCGGAGTCAGACATATGCCACATGATACTGTTTAGTTGTTAGAAATAATCTCTTACATAAATTTTGCATTTAAGCAAATAAATGATTGAAAAGAAAGACACTCTTAAAATGCAAAGTTCTTATTCAGGAAATCAAATATGGAAATGTTGGTATTCAGACTTAGCTGAAAATCAAAGTGCATCTATGGCAAGTCTCAAATCTGAGGTGACAGATCAAAAATAAAGTATTTAATGACTACCAAAAACAGCCATTCTATTAAAAACATTAAAAAATGGATATGCTCTTATAACAATGTTTTTATATTGCATTTTTCTAAGTATTCAAGTGATACCTTTAACATTAAAATAATGATAGAATTTTACTTCTGAATCTTAATGGTCATTCTTTGCATATCTTGTGTACTTTGGTCCTCCTTCCTCAACTAAGCTACTTCCATTTGTTGATCTACTTCCTACCACAGACTGGCTTTTTCCAAGAGGTCCTCCTGATTCATTTGTTCACCTCCTCTTTACTCTCTTATTCTATATTTCCACAGTGCTTAGGTATATTAAGAATTACATTTTGCTTTTTTTTAAACCTGTTTTTGTTGTCATACAACTGCTCCCTATTATTACAGGTAAGCACACTTCATTCCCACCCAAGAAAATAGGTAGGATATGGAAAAACAGGACTGTTTGAACAGTACTTGTGAATGAATTTACAAAATTAAAAATTTTTGTCCAACTTGGGCACAACTGTGAAGCAGAAATTATTTTCTTAAAATTAGTCTTTTTTTCAAAAGACAGTTAAATGAATGTAAAGAACGTACTACTTACATAAAACCATATTACTTACTAAATAGCAGATCTCACTCCCACTCCCAATACCCAGGACACTAGTATCCACAAAAAAAGATACATGTTTGAAATGCATCAGCTAAGACATTAATGTAACTAAACATAAAGGGAAAGATTATTTACTTTGATTTTCCATAAGACACCTTATCCACACTTATTATTTCCTCCTGATGTTCCTTCTTAGTATGCTTTATTGGGCACTCCTACCCTACCCAATCTCAAAATACTGAAGTTCCTCAGGGCTGAGTCCTAGACCCTCTTCAGTACTGACTGTTTCACTAACTGGCCTCAGCTTACCTTGTGATTTGCATGTCATCTATCTGCCAGTGACACCCAAGTACGTGGATTACAGGTTCCAGCCTTATAGATGGTAAGAAAAATCACTTCCTGGAAGGCCAGGAGCCTAAGCAAATTTAGCAATCTATGAATTCACCCAAATTTACACAAATTGCAGGTATGACACTATGGAGACTTTCTTGGGCTTGGTTTTCAGGCTTTAGAAAAGCAAGTAATAGAGCTATTTTTTTCTTAAAAATCTTTTCATTTTGATATGATTACAGACTTGAAGGCAATTGCATAAATGGTATGCTGAGTCCACCGTTCTCCCCAGCTTCTCCACTGGTAACAACACACATTACAGCCACAGCACGATGGCAAAACCAAGAAACTAACACAGAGACATTAAGGGTAGATTACAGACCTTCTGAGTCTGTATCCTTTTTTAAACCAAACGTGCACATGTGTGTAGTCCCATGCAATCTTATCCTGTGTGCTGACTCATAAAACCGCCACCACATTCAAGATACACAACTGTTTCATGACCACGAAGAACTCCCACACACCTCCTCACTCCCCATCCTGTCCCTGACCTTGTCCTCTGGGCACCGTTCATCTGTTTTCTAACTCTGCAGTTCTGGTATTCCAAGAAGTTAGGTAAGAGGAATCATATAGTACATCCGCTTTGAGATTTAATTCTTGTCACTCAGCGTAACACCCTTCGGGTCCACCCAGGTTGCTGTGTATAATGAGTATCACTTACCCCTCCTATTGCCAGGAGCACTCCCTTGTATGCATACGGCAGGTACAGCAGAGGTGTGCAACCCGCCGCCCACTCAAGGACTTGAGGGCTGCTTCTCGCATTTTGCTATTACAAAGAAAGCTGCTACGAACACTCAGGTTCAGGTTTTTCTGTGAATATAGGTTTTAATTTTTCTGGAATAAATGTCTGCAAATGTAATCACTGAGTCCCGTGGTAAGTGCATGTTACTTTTTTTTTAAACTTTCATACTGTTCCTGACTAGCAAATCATTTTACATACCTACCAGCAATGTGTGAGAGATCTATTTTCTCCACATCCTGACTGGCACTTAGTGTTATTACTATTTGTTATTTTAGCAGTGCTAACATCTTCTCATTGATACCTCATTGTAGTTTTATTTTTTTTATGCTGCCCTTTATTTTTTTTTAATTTCTTTTCAGCATAACAGAATTTATAGTTTTTGCACCACACCCAGTGCTCCATGCAATGCGTGCCCTCCATAATACCCACCACCTGGTTCCCCCAACCTCCCACCCCCCGCCCCTTCAAAACCCTCAGGTTGTTTTTCAGAGTCCATAGTCTCTCATGGTTCATCTCCCCCTCCAACTTCCCTCACTGTAGTTTTAGTTTGCATTTTTCTAATGCCTAATGATAATGAACAGCTTTTCATGTGTTTAGTTGCTATCTGGATCTCCTCTTGGGCAAAATGTCTCTTCATGTCTTTTGTCCATCCTATAACTGGAGTAGTTGGAAGTTTTTTGATCATGTCGAGAGTTCTTTATATATTCCAGATATAGGGTCTTCGTCATACATATGGTTTGCAAATATTTTCTCCCATTCTGTAGCTTGCCTTTTGGCCTCCTACCTGCTCCTTTTGAAGTGCACATGCTTTTCATTTTGGTAAAGTTCACTTCATTAATTTTTAATGTCCTATCTAAGAACTCCTCACTAAGGAGGAGGACTAAACCCTAAGTCCAGAAGATGCTCCCCCGATGTTTTCTTCTACTTTACTCTCCTTTTTCAAAAACCATTTTAGCTACTCTAGTTTCACTGTATTTCCACATAAACTTTGGAGCAAGTTTGTTTTTATATTAAAATAAATAAATAAATAAATAAATAAAGAGATAAATCCTCTAAATGAAAAACCTATATGAGCTGTCAAAAACATTGAAAATAAGATGTTATTAATGTGTCGCTCAGTAGAGCTGTTTAGGGCCAAGCCAGTAGCCTGAGGCCTGAATGCAGCGCCACACAGAGAAGCAGGAGCTAGAGTTGTTAAGGCAGGTTAGCCCAACAATAATACTTTCACCTGGATTGAAGGAAAAAACAAAACAAAACAAAGAAACCCTTGCTGGGATTTTGAAAGGGACTGCATCAAACCTGCAGATCAATTTAGGGAGAACAGACATCTTTAATCTGGAAAGGTTTCATATCCATTAGGCGCTCTACCAGCAAGTGCTCTACGGGTACCATCTTTCTTCCCTCCTCAACCTCACTGCATCCTTTCCTGGCCTCCTGTGAAAGAGGAGAAGCTACAGGGGTAGTTCTCACAGTAAGAGCCCTGTAAGTACTCATCTCTACAGCACCATTCTCCACATCTCAGCACAATGACAAGGAGGGACACCTGGGTGGCTCAGTCAATTAAGCACCTGCTTTAGCTCAGGTCAAGATCCCAGGACGGGTTCCTTGCTCAGCAGGAAGCCTGCCTCTCCCTCTGCCTGCTGCTTCCCCTGCTTGTGTGTGCTCGAGTGTGCGCTCTCACAAATAAATATTTTTTTTAAAAAATACAATGACACGGAAATGGTCTATGTGCCAGCAACTAGAGTTTAACACTTTAATAAGCAGCACCCTTTAATCTTTACAGGAAGACCACTGTTCTTTAGAAAAAGTTCCAAGTTGCTGTAATCTCAAGGACAAATCATTTGGAATCTAAATTTCAGAAGCTTGTGGAGGAGCAAGCACAATAAATGTCTCCTGGCACCTCGTTTAATGCTTTCTTCACTACCCAGTGTTACCTGAAAACATTTTTACTTTTTACTTTGTCAGTCTGTACATCAATTTTACAGCTAGCCTGAGTCAATCTCTTTAATTCCTACTTCCATGTCCCCATTCATACCTCTTTCATCTTATATTAACTAATATCTCCTTTGAAAACGGGAAAAATACTGCTTTACATTATTTTGTTTTTTTAAGTGTATTTCTGGAAATTTCAAAGGTAGTTACAAATGTTCGTGAGTGAAATATGAGAGCGTGGTGAGCAACTGGAAGCTAAGCACGTGGGACTGACGACTCCTATCACTTGCTACTTTCCACTGCTCTCATTTCTCTCTCACAAAACCATGCGGAAGCAAAGACAAAATTTTCGTCTGAAAATGTTTGCCCTATTAGAAGACAAATAATATATTTTGGAAGTCTGGAAATAAATTTGTTTTAAAAGAACACAAAGGGTGGGGCGCCTGGGTGGCTCAGTGGGTTAAAACCTCTGCTTTCAGCTCAGGTCATGATCCCAGGGTCCTGGGATCGAGCCCCACATCGGGCTCTCTGCTCTTCGGAGAGCCTGCTTCCTCCTCCCTCTCCTCTGCCTGCCTCTCTTGCCTACTTGTAATCTCTGTCTGTCAAATAAATAAATAAAATCTAAAAAAAAAAAAAAAAGAACACAAAGGGAAAACATATTTCCTTCCCTGAACACATCCCGTCTCCACTATTCCCTTTTTGTATTTTCTAATTCCACATACTTGGAAGTTCAAAATTATAAAACACTCTGAAATTTGGCAAACCTTGAAAACTTTGATGTGCAGTTTTCTGTAAAACCAGCTAACTTAACACAATGTTTGAACAAAACACTCATTCCTTAAGTTACCTGTAGCTTGATGGCTACCAAGATATCAAGTCTACAGCACGGTACTCAAGTGTTTCCACAAGAGGGACCAAAATTGCTCTTCCTCAACTCAACATGAGCTCTCTTCTCCAGCAGAACCACCTACCAACCCTCCTCCAACCCACCTTCTGCATGCCTACAACCTTCTCTCCCGCCATCCCTGGTCGCTAGAACGCCTTCCGCTCTGCCTACAAAAAGCCTCCTCATCCGCAAAGTCCCACCATGAAAGCATTCTTTCATGAGCAATAAGATGTTATGTCAAGAGCATAAATTCCGGCATCAGCCTGACTCAGATTTTAACCTAGATTATGCTAACTATGGACTCATGTCCCTGAAGCTAGGTTTCTCGTTCACAGAATGGAGCCACATCCATTTTAGATGACACCCAAATCACAGCACTATTGTTAGAATATAGGTAAAATCTGTAACACAGTTAAAAGTTAAGTAACCACTGGAAATCACCATTAGAATTAAGCTTATTACTTGTTTCTTTGAGTTCACTGTAATTTGCTTAAATAATTCAACTGGCAGTTCACAATCCGGGCTCACTCCATCTCTTATACTTTTGCCCTAAATGATTATTTAAAGTCCACTACTTTAGTTTTTACTTATGTCTTGTGTTTTCTGTCCCTGAACAGGCTGGAAGCTTCTTACAAGTCAGGACTACATGTTACACTTACTTAAAATTTTATGTAATTTAGCACAGTGCTATTTATAAAAGCAGACTCAATGAATATTTCCTCAGTAAAGCATCTGCTGAAATACAGTCTTTCCAGAAAACGGGAATCACATTTTAAGAAGTGCACTGATACACCAGAGCATGTCCACTGAGAAGTAAAGGGAGAGGCAAGGAGGGAGGGAGGGGTGGCATGGAAATGGGCACAAGGTTAGGATCTATATGTGTATCTGAGATAATGGGAAAGAGAATGTGTATGTCAATTTTGATAACAAAGAAAGGACAAATATGCTGATGTTTAACCTAGAGGAAAGATGACTTCAGAAGGCATGATAGCTTTAAGACAAATTAGACTATTATATGTGGTTCTGAAGTCAAAACTAGGAACAATGTAAGGCAAAAAAGAAATTCAGCTTAACATAAAGTAAAATCCTATGACATGAGAGCTATTCAACAATGGAATAAACAGAACTCATTTAACATGAAGTACCTGGTAAAATTATAGGTATTCAACCTATAGAGCCCTAATAAGTCTCAGGGTTAAAATGGATTTCCAATGTCAACATCAGAAAGATAGTTGTCATCTAAAATGCAGTGTTGAGAAGAACTGTAAGACTGTATATACAGTTGGTATGAAAGGGTCCTGTGATCAGTTAAGAATATTTGCCATAGCTGAGTGGGAACGAGCGGATGGGTATCAGAGGATAAGCAGAAGGGGAAGGGAGCCACCAGAAGTGACCCATTGGAGAATAATACCCCAATACGAAAGTGCCCTGTGCTTGGGGACCAGCATTAGCTTGGAGTCTGGTTGAAGGCACTCAACAAGAGCAAAAGATCTTAAGGGGTAACTGAAGGAATCTGGCAGTCACGGGCATAGGCCTAAGCCTACAGACCCAGGACAGCCACTGCCGGCGAGCACCCCTGCCAGAAAGGATGTGGTAGGGCCTCCAGTCCGTGGTCCCTGAGCCCCCGGCCGCTGCTTGCACCATCACTCAGCTGGGCGCACTCCCGCCCATGCATGAGAGAGTCTGGTGTGGGCGTCAGCCAGCATTCTTTAGGATCCCGGCCTGCTGCCACCAGCAGAATGTCTGGACACTCCCAGCCTGAGCCTGGGAGAACCTGGCACGGCATCTGGTCCGGCTCCCTCAGCGGCAGCCTTCTCCGACCTGCACAACCGTGGGGACTGAGCACACCATGCGTGGGCCTGGACCCCAGATAAGCAGTCCAGGCAAAGGCAACCACGAGAAGTGGGCTCCCTGGACCAGTATCACTCGTGGTTTTAGTGACACGGAGGGTATAGAGACAAGTGGGCACTTCGGGCGAACCCCGAGACAGTGGCTGGGGGTGCACACCGCCTGCGGGGAGGTTGCATGGCTCAGTGGAGTTTGCAGAAGGGGAGTCTGTTCTGGGCCATCCAGAGGGGAGCAGACTGAGGCTTCTCTCTCAGGTGGAGGTCTGGGTGCAGTATGCTTTCCACTAAACCTCTGAATAGCTGCAAAAAGTCACCAAAGAACAAAAGCCTCCAGAGAACAAAAGCCTTAAAACCCAGTTTTCACAGAACCCAGCTCCTTGACAGGGAGAAGGACAACTCAACCCAAGCAAGACTGACTGAAAAACAACATGGCAGGCCCTTCCCCAAGAAAGCAAGCCAAAAGAACAAGAGGACAACCACCACAGAGTCACCATAAAACTGTAAAACCCCAATATCAAGGGAAAAACAGTATCTTAAGCTCCTGTTATTGCCCTAAAACCTGTATATTTCATAGATACAAGTTTCTTTTTAATTCGTTCTCACAATTCTTGATCTTTTTAATTTTTTTAACCTACTTACCATTACAACTAGAGGTTTAATAAAACATACTCAATAATAACCTTTTAACTTGAGCTTTTTTCCTACATATACCTGTGTTTTTTCTTTTCTGTTTTTTAAATATACATATAGATATAAGCTTCAAGGTAATCCTCTTTCCCTAATCAATACTACACCTATATATAAACCAGTTTTAATCTCCCTTTATCCCTAGAAAGTTGAGTCCTTTAACAAAGATATCAAGATACACCCAGGAAGAACCAAAATAAC
The DNA here is from genome assembly GCA_004024625.1 of Mellivora capensis. NCBI lineage: Eukaryota > Metazoa > Chordata > Mammalia > Carnivora > Mustelidae > Mellivora > Mellivora capensis. Next base: position 40,562 of record PISX010004141.1, on the reverse strand, counting down.
CTTCCTCGCCCACATCGAGGATTTATAACCACCCTCCCATCTTCTTCTTCTGTCAGTGTTTCAGTGTACATGTTTTTGTTCTGATATTATAAATCTTATCCTTAGGGTTCATTTTGGCTGAGTTCTTTTTTTTTTTCCTTGTCATTTACTTCTTTCAGTCTTTTAGTTTGTTTTTGTTTATATACCTTATAAATCTTACTTTTGGGTCTCATTCTGTCTGGGTTTTCTCTTTTCTCCCTCTCTCTTTCTTTTTTCTTTCTTTTTGGTGGTGATTTCCAATTGCTCCAAAACATTCCAGGCTGCACCTTACCTGGATCATGGTTGATATGTTCAACTACACATCCCTTCCACCACCTCTCACCGAAATGAGTAAGAGGAGGAACACCCAACAGAGGAAAAATTCAGAGACTGTGCCCTCTCCATCAGAACTATTGGATACGGACACAAACAGTATGTCGGAAAGGGAATTCAGGGTAACAATTATCCAGACAATAGCTAGGTTGGAGAAAACCATTAATGACAACATAGAATCTTTAAGGACAAAAGTGACAGCCAACCTGGCAGAAGTTAAAAATGCTATCAATGAAATCCATTCTAATGTAACTACTCTAACAGCTAGGGTAACCAAGGCAGAAGATAGAATTAGTGATCTAGAGGACAAAATGATAGAGGAAAAGGGATCAGGAGGAAGCATGGAACAAACAGCTTAGAAGCCATGAAAACAGAATTAGGGAAATAAACAACACCATGACACATTCCAGCATCAGAATTACTGGGATCCCTGAGGGGATGGAAAAAGAGAAAAGATTAGAAAATATAGTTGAACAAATTCTGGATGAAAATTTTCCCCGTCTGGGAAATGGAACAAGCATTCGGGTCCTAGAGGCAGAAAGAACACCAACCAAGATCAACAAATCTAGAAAGACCTCAAGACACTTAATTGTGAGACTCAGGAACCATAATTTTAGACAAGAGCTTCTGAGGGTATCTAGAGGGAAGAGATTCCTTACATACAGAGGAAGGTCCATCAGAATAATGTCAGACTTGTCCACAGAAACCTGGCAAACCAGGAAGGGCTGGCAAGACATATTCAGGGAACTAAATGAGAAGAACATGCAGCCAAGAATACTTTATCCAGCAAGGATGACATTCAAAATAGATGGAGAGATAAAGAGCTTCCACGACCGGCAAGGTTTAAAAGAGTATTTGACCATCAAGCCGGCACTACAAGAAATATTAAGGCAGGTTCTATATAAGAAGAAAGAACCCAAGAGTGACAAAAAACAGAAATTTACAGAGACGATCTATAGAAACAAGGACTTCACATGCAAATAAAAATGTATCTTTCAATAATCACTCTCAACATGAATGGCCTAAATGCTCCCATAAAACGGCACGGGGTTAGAGACTGGATAAAACGACAGGACCCGTCCATATGCTGTCTACAAGAGACACATTTGGAACCTAAGGATCCATCCAGACTGAAAGTAAAGGAATGGAGAAGCATCTTTCATGCCAATGGGCCTCAAAAGAAAGCTGGGGTAGTGATTATCATATCAGATAAATTATATTTTAAACTAAAGACTATAGTCAGAGATACAGAAGGACACTACTTCATTGGGAAAGGGTCTATCCACCAAGAAGATCTAATAATTGTAAATATTTAAGCCCCCAATATGGAAGCAGCCAACTACATAAGTCAATGGTTAATCAAAATAAAGAGTCATATCAATAAGAATACATTAATAATAGGGAATTGTAACACGCCAATCTCAGTAATAGACACATCATCCAAGCAGAAACTGGACCAGATGGACCTCATGGATATATACAGAACATTCCACTTTAAAACAAAAGGAATACTCATTCTTCTCAAGCACACATGTCACCTTTTCCAGAATAGACCACATGCTGGGTCATAACTCAGGGCTCAACCCATACCAAAAGACTGGGATTATTACCTGCATTTTCTCAGACCACAATGCTTTGAAACTGGAACTCAACCACAAGAAAAAGTTTGGAAGGAATTCAAACACTTGGAAGCTAAAGACCAACTTGCCCAAGAATGTTTGGATCAACCAGGAAATCAAAGAAGAACTTAAACAATTCATGGAAACCAATGAGAACGAAGACACAGCAGTCCAAAACCTATGGGATAAGGCAAAGGCAGTCCTAAGGAGAAAACAGACAGCCATCCAAGCCTCACTCAAAAAAACTGAGGGGGGGGGGGGAAAACAACAAACAAACAAAACTGAAAAATCCAGAACACACCAGCTCTCTTTACACCTTAAAGAACTGGAAAACCAACAACAAATTAAGCCAACCCACTCCACAAGAAGGAAAATAGGGAAATAATCAAGATTAGAGCAGAGATCAATGAAATAGAAACTAGAGATACAGTAGAACACATAAATGAAACTAGAAGCTGGTTCGTTGAAAGAATCAATAAGACTGATAAACCACAAGCCAAACTAATCCAAAAGAAAAGAGAGAAGACCCAAATTAATAAAATTATGAATGAAAGCAGAAAGATCACAATTAACACCAAGGACATAAATACAATTATCAGAAATTATTATCAACAGTTATATGCCAATAAGTTAAGCAACTCAGAGGAAATGGATGCATTCCTGAAAACGTATAAACTTCGAAGACTGCATCAGGAAGAAAATGACAACCTGAATAGACCAATATCTAGTAATGAGATTGAAGCAGTGATCAAAAACCTCCCAAAAAACAAGAGTCCAGGGCCTGATGGATTCCCTGGGGAATTCTACCAAACATTCAAAGAAGAAATGATACCTATTCTCCTGAAGCTGTTTCCTTAAAATAGAAACAGAGGGAAAAATTCCAGACTCTTTCTATGAAGCCAGCATTACCCTGATCCCCAAACCAGGCAAAGACCCCATTAAAAAGGAGAATTTCAGACCAATATTCCTGATGAATATGGATGCCAAAATTCTCAACAAGATCCTAGCTAATAAGATCCAACAGTACATAAAAAAGATTATCCATCATGACCAGGTGGGACTTATCCCTGGGATGCAAGTGTGGTTCAACATTCACAAATCAATCAATGTAATAGAACAAATCAATAAGAGAGAAGAACCGCATGGTCCTCTCCATTGATGCAGAAAAAGCATTTGACATGATACAGCATCCGCTTCTGATTAAAATGCTTCGAAGTATAGGGAGAGAGGGAACATTCCTCAACTTCATAAAATCTATCCATGAAAAACCCACAGCAAGTATCATTCGCAATGGGGAAAAGCTGACAGCTTTCCCACTGAGATCAGGAACATGACAAGGATGGCCACTCTCGCCACTTTTGTTCAACATAGTACTACAAGTCCTAGCAATAGCAATCAGACAACAAAAAGAAATAAAAGGTATTCAAATTGGCAAAGAAGAAGTCAAACTCTCTTCTCTCTCTTGGCAGATGACATGATACTTTATATGGAAAACCCAAAAGACTCCACCTCAAAGTACTAGAATTCATACAGCATTTCAGTAATGTGGAAGGATGCAAAATCAATGCAGAAATCAGTTGCTTTCTTATACACTAACAATGAAAATATAGAAAGGGAAATTAGAGAATTAATTTCATTTACTACAGCACCAAGAACCATAGCTACCTGGGAATAAACCTAACCAAAGAGGTAAAGGATCTGTACTCGAGGAACTACAGAACACTCATGAAAGAAACTGAAGAAGACACAAAAAGATGGAAAAGCATTCCATGCTCATGGATCAGAATAGACATTGTTAAAATGTCTGCACCTCCCTGAGCAATCTATACTTTCAATGTCAACCCAATCAAAATTCCACTGGCATTTTTCAAAATGCTGGAACAAACACAATCCTAAAATATGTATGGAACCAGAAGAGACCCCGAATTGCTAAGGAAATGTTGAGAAAAACAAAACAAAACTAGGGGCATCACGTTGCCTGATTTCAAGCTTTACTACAAAGCTGTGATCACCAAGACAGCATGGTACTGGCACAAAAACAGACATATAGACCAATGGAAAAGAGTAGAGAGGCCAGATATGGACCCTCAACTCTATGGTCAAATAATTTCGACAAAGCAGGGAAAAATATTCCGTGGAAAAAAGACAGTCTCTTCAATAAATGGTGCTAGGAAAACTGGACAGCTATGTATAGAAGAATAAAACTCGACCATTCTCTTACACAACACACAAAGATAAACTCAAAATGGATAAAAGACCTCAATGTGAGGCAGGAATCTGTCAAAATCCTAGAGAAGAACACAGGCAGTAACCTCTTCGACATCAGCCACAGCAACTTCTTTCAAGACATGTCTCCAAAGGCAAAAGAAACCAAAGTGAAAATGAACTTTTGGGATTTCATCAAGATGAAAACCTTCTGCACAGCAAAGGAAACAGTCAACAAAACGAAGAGGCAAACCGTGGAATAGGAGAAGATATTCACAAATGACAGTACAGACAAAGGGCTGATATCCAAGATCTATAAAGAACTCCTTGAACTTAACACTCAAAAAACAGAGAATCACATCAAAAAATGGGCAAAAGAGATGAAAAGACACTTCTCCATAGAAGACATACAAATGACTAAGAGACACATGAAAAAATGTTCATCATCATTAGCCATCAGGGAGATTAAAATCAAAATCACATTACCACCTTATACCAGTTAGAATGGCCAAAATTAACAAAACAGTAAACAAGTGTTGGAGAGGATGTGGAGAAAGGGGAACCCTCTCACACTGTTGGTGGGAATGCAAGTTGGTGCGGCCACTTTGGAAAACAGTGTGGAGATTCCTCAAAAAATTAAAAATAGAGCTACTCTATGATCCTGCATTTGTACGACTGGGTATTTACCCCAAAGATACAGATGTAGTGAAAAGAAGGGTCATCTGTACCCCAATGTTCATAGCAGCAATGGCCACAGTCACCAAACTGTGAAAAGAGCCAAGATTCCCTTCAACAGACGAATGGGTAAAGAAGATATAGTCCATATATACAATGATGCCTCCATCAGAAAGGATGAATACCCAACTTTTGTATCAACATGGACAGGACTGGAGGAGATTATGCTGAGTAAAATAAGTCAAGCAGAGAGAGTCAATCATCATATGGTTTCACTTACTTGTGGAGCATAAGGAATAACACAGAAGACATGGGGTGAAGGAGAGCAGAAGTGAGTTGGGGGAAATTGGGAGGGGGAGATGAACCAGGAGGGACTATGGACTCTGAGAAACAAACTGAGGGTTTTGGAAGGGAGGGAGCAGGGGGCTGGGCAACCCTGGTGGTGGGTATTAAGGAGGGCACGTATTGCATGGAGCACTAGGTGTGGTGCATAAACAATGAATCTTGGAACACTGAAAAAATAAAATTAAATTTAGAAAAAATTAGAAAAAAATATTTTTAAATGACAGTTCTCAGCTGGGATCTTGAGTTCCTATAACAAAAGCACTTTACTTTCTCATTCCATAATTCGCTCTTAAGACCATAATACCATCTTAAAAACTGCACTGTGTTTTATAATTTTCATAGTATATTCATGGTTTTATTTAAAAAAAACTTTGTGACTATTAGGTATCAACAGGGGAAAGCACATGAATAGGCAGTAGCCAAACTGAGATCTCATAAATATAAAATTTTTAATCAAAATATTCTTCCATTTCTAATGTCCTAGAAGCTCAGTACTAAGTAAATCAATCAGTTGAAAATACCCACATCTTTAAAAAAAAAAAAAAAAAAAGGCAACACTAAAACAGAAACTTTCTCTTCCACCTGGGCTCCTGTCCTTCACAGAGATCACATGCAACAGCCACCACTTAAAATGAACAGGCACTGCTGTGTTACTGAACAGAAGGGCTCAGAGTCTGGTCGCTGGACCAGCAGCAGTACCTGGGAACCTGTCAGAAATGCCAATTCCCAGCCCCACCCACCCTATGGATTCAGTGGCCCTGGTGTACACCCAACAAAGTGGGTCACAGCAAACCCTATGCCTCATTCTGACACGTGCTGATGTCTTAGAGGATCGTTCCTGCCCTCTCCGAAGCGGCAGGTCCTCCATTTGCTTCTTCCTAGTGCCTCTTCACTCTTTCTCATGGTTCTCACAACCCAAAGCTTTCCTCATTTGAATGATTCATTCACCAGTAACTCTGTGATCGTTTCCTACGCTCCTTCCTTTTAAAAATGCGAGACTGCCTTTTAAAGTATGCAATACATTTAAAATTTTTTTAGTACACATAAATTTTATGAGCTGTTTACATTAGAAAGAGATTTTTAGCTTGTGTCAACAGGTGTAAGAATAATCTGGTACGTGGAGAAAGGAGAACCCTCGTGCACTATTGGTGGGAATGCAAACTGGTGCAGCCACTCTGGAAAACAGTATGGAAGGTTCTCAAAACGCTAACGCAAGTATCTTATGATCCAGCAATCGCACTAGGTATTTACCCAAAGAGTACAAAAATACTAATTTAAAGGGATATATGCACCCTGATGTTTATAGCAGCATTATCTACAATAGCCAAACTATGGAAATAGCCCCAGTGTCCATCAATAGATGAATGGATAAAGAAGATGTGGTGTACATATACAATGGAATATTACTCAGCCATAAAAGAGAATGAAATCTTACCATTTTCAGCGATAAGAAGCGAGCTAGAGTATTATGATTAGCGAAAAAAGTCAATCAGAGAAGGTCAAATACCATGATTTCACTCACATGTGGAATTTAAGAAACAAAACAAATGAGCAAAGGGAAAAAAGAGAGAGAGACACACAAATCAAGAAACAGACTCAACTCTAGAGCATACACTGCTGGTTACCTGAGGGGAAGTGTGTGGGAAATGGGGGAAACAGGTAGTGGGGACTAAGGAGGGCACCTGTCGTGATGAGAATGGGGTGACGTATGGAAGTGCTGAATCACTATATTGTACATCTGAAACCAGTATTCCACTGTATGTTAATTGGAGTTTAAATATAAACTTTAAAAAAAAGAATCTTGTATAAAAAACTATTTTGTAAAGAGGCTCACTTTTTGCTTTTCATTTCATCTTAAACTGCATACAATCAAACACACATTTGTGGGGAAGACTTTAAATCACTGTCCCTATCAAATAGTTTACAGAGAAAAAATTACTCCATGGCCATCAAAAGAATCATTTTCTTACAAAGACATCTCTGCTGGCACTCACAGAACCCATTTTCGTGTGGCCTCTTACTCACCTGTGCACATAGTGCAGCTGATGAACGGAATCGATTGCTATCACCATCTCGGCCAAGTAAAATCGAGCCATATCTTCAGGCAATCTGTCTTCAAATTTGCTAAGCAGAGTAAGCAAATCCCCACCAACATAATAATCCATGACCAGGTACTGGAAATGGAAAAGAAAAAAAGGACTCAATAAAAAGTAAGGGTGAAAAATTAATAAATGTAATGTAACCCGAAGTCAAATAGCACTGGGTCAAATACTTTTGTTGTTAATTACAAGAAGTTGCATAAGATGATCGTGACAAGGCTTGTAAATGTCAGGAAACAGTAAAATAAAATTTTAAAAACCTGAAGCAGGGAACAAGATAGGATTACCCTTGTTTTGTTGTTGTGTTTTGCGAAGTAACATCACCATCATCACCTAAACAATACACCACAGTTTCATCAACATTTCACTGAGGAAACAATGTATTAATTCTCCAAAAGTGATTAAAGTAACTCAGAATATAAGACATTCTTTTATTATGTTAAGTTCATTTTCACCATCATTAACATTTTCCTTATTTCCAGTTAGACTGGTAACAATTTATCAAATCAGCACTTGGATCAACACTAATATAGAGAATATAATAATTTCCATCATATATATATTTCTCTTTCCACTCCTGATAGTGCAGAAATAGCGGAATGGACTTTTCTTAGGTAAGTATAAATAGAAGTCAACTAATTTTAGATATGGATTGTCATGGGTATATGTGTAGGATATTATGATCTATAAGAAATATATATATATATATATATATATATATATATATATATTTGGCAGAGCTCCTAAAAAACCCTTAGAATCTCCTAAGTGGAGGCACCTGGGTGGTTCAGTCATATGGGCTCAGGTCATGATCCCAGGGTCCTGGTGAGTAAGGAAAGGACTCAGATGTAGGCAGGAAGAGATAGGGGTCCCTTAGCTAGGCTCTGAAACAATGAACAGGGAACAGACCAGACCACCTGGCCCCAGATGTTAGGGAGTATTTTTCTATGCTGGCTACAGGGAATCACAGAAAATGACCAAACCAGGGTGCCTGGGTGGCTCAGGGTTAAGCCTCTGTCTTCAGCTCGGGTCATGATCTCAGGGTCCCAGGATCGAGCCCCACATCGGGCTCTCTGCTCAGTGGGGAGCCTGCTTCCCTCTCTCTCTGCCTACTTGTGATCTCTCTCTGTCAAATAAATAAATAAAATCTTTTTAAAAAAAAAGGAAAGAAAGAAAACGACCAAACCTCAAAGTCAGTCAGTCAGTAAGGGTGTTACTGATTGTCCTTGTTCAGACCAAGATGGCACAAGAATCTCAAGGCCCCAAGCTTCCTGGTCGAGTTCTCAATAAAAGACTGGCCTAAAAGCCCTCAGTGGCAACCCTTTGGGACCCCTCTCACTCTAGAGAGCTTTCTCTTTCCCTTCTGTTCTCACCTTCACTTAATGAACTTTCACGTCACTTCACCCTTTTGTGTCTGGGAGATTCATTCTTCAGCTCCATGAGACAAGATCCCTGCGACCCTATAACACTGGGATGGAGCAGGGTCAGACTCCCTGCTCAGCAGAGAGTCGTCTGCTTCTCCCTCCAACCTCTGTCCCTCTCCCTGCTCAAGCGAGCTCTCTCTCAAATAAATAAAAAATACTAAAAACAAAACAAAACAAACAAACAAAAAACCCTCCTAAGGGAGAAGACAAAGGTGGCTTTTGTTATTTATAACAAACCTCTTTTCAACCACACTTGTGTTTATGTTAATGAGGTGGCTTTTGGAAAGCCCTTGGATAATCTAAGGGTGGGGGCTGGCTGCCAAGGGAACCAAAATTAGAAGGTTGGAAATTTAGGGAAGGGCTAGAAACTGAATCCATCATCAATGGCCAATGACTTGATCAATCATGCCTATCTAATGAAGCATTCATAAAATCCCAGAAGATGGGGCTTGGCAAGCTTCCGGCTGGGCAAACGCGGGGAGTGGTGCTGGAAGACTGGCACACTTTTGCAGAGGGCGCATGAGCTCTGCGCCTCTCCATCACAGGGTGCCTGTGCACCTCCCTCCTACAGCTGCCGCTCAGTCAGGGGAGCAGCTCTGACAAATTAACCGTTTCTGAGGAGTGGATCGTGGGAATCTCTGATATGTGACTCAGAAGCACAAGTAACTGGGGGGTGAGGAGGGAGTCTCGTAGGACTTGAACGCTTAGCCTCTGGGATCTGGTGTTGTCTCCAGGTAGACAGCATCGGAACTGAGTTAAATTGCAGGGGGCTCTGCTGGTATCACAGGGAAACCCACACAGCTAATGTCAGCACTGAAGCAGTACTGAGAGAGTTCCGTAGGTGACATAAGTGAAAACACTGGAGATTTCCTTTACCATGTGTGTTTGCCAAAAGAGAAAGACAAGGAGTATATGCTAAAACATTCACAGGGATTAGCCCTGCATTGTTAGATTACCCATGAGCTCATAGCTTTTCAGTATTTTCTAGATGGCTTTCTAAGCATGCATCACGTATGTATGTGCATGTTATAGCATATCATACATATTCTTTTAAGGTGGGTGAAAAAGAGACAGTGGAAAAATGGCCTTTGTAGTCAGGGATACCTGTATTCAAATTCTGACTCTGGGTTTTAGCGGCTTTTGAAAAATTACTTAATCTCTTTGAACTTTCTCATCTATAGACCTACAATAATGATACCTTCGTCAGAGTACAGCACTCAGCATGAAGGACAGTAAACAGAAGATAAAATATCTTCAGGGTGTTATAAGTGACATTATTTTAATGTCACTTATAACACCCTGCAGCTAAAATGATTTTATTACCAAATAAAGATATTACTTCAGTGATCACCAATTTGAAATTTAAGATTTAAAGAGTCTTGAGAAAATCCACATTCTTATTACCATATATTAAAGTTATAAGCATGTGTAATTTCTGTTAAATAAAAGAAACCAATTTTATTGTTAAATCCTTGAAAATGAGAGGAACAATCTACTTCAAATCCTGGTCTATGGTTTCCTTGCTCTATTTACTAGGCCTAATGTTTAACAGACTCCATCATGAAGATTAGAGCAAACTAATTTAATGTAACAGAACAGTGTTAGCATAAACATGTCACTAGAAGTGGCAATGGTTGCCGGGAAGAAATCCACAGCTACTATCTTAAAGAAGTACTCGGAGCAGAACAGCAAATGCAAAAACTTCTCAAAAAAGTTTCCTACTGAAACTGAAATTGAACATTTATACATAGAAAATCATAAAACGTAACTCACCCCTTCAACAAACAGTCCCTAGGTGCCAATCAGGACTCTCTGGTACCAAACACAGGAAAAAAAAAAAATCAAAAAACTGAGAGGACAAAAAGACGAAAGGCTCCTCCATCAAAAGCCTCCTGTCTTGACATGTGCAACAGCAGTGCCTGCCACACCAGGTTCCTATAGTCTGAGTATAACCATCTACCAGGAAATTGCTAAGAAACAGTCGTCTCAACATTTTTGCCACATTCAAAAGTGAGGCTCCTTGTGTCACTGTCTCTCACCTACTTTCATTCATAATCTACGACGACGTGCTTCCCACGTGCTTCCCCTTAACAAACCCCGAGCCCCTGGATCCCTTCCTTTTCAGTTTCTCCACATGCCTTACTGAAACTCTTCTCTGGTAAACAAAACCTCCTTGAGATAGCATAAAAAAATAATAAATACATCATTATTCTGTTTTCCTTTTTGGGCTGCCTGCTGAATGGAGTTCTGGCTTCGACTGCTCATGTTATTTCCCTACCCTGCTCTCAGAGGAAATTAGCTGTTACTAGGACAGAATTCAGCAACTGGAGGGAGCAATGAGCAGGAAAGACAAAAGAAATTCTCAAAAGAAAAGCAAAGAGGTGAAAATGAACTACACTTGCAATCTGGTTTTGGTATTAGGGAGACAAAATGGATCAGAAACGGCAGACAAGTAAAAACTCCGCAAGGGAAAAGAGTTCCTTTTCTCTGTACACATCCCAGCGAGTATCTCTAAGGGCTGCAAGTCCGTCTTCTATTTTCTCCTTTGTTCAGAACAACATCCAACTAAATCACCAAGGTCTTGCTGGGTCTACTCCCCACTAAATGTCTGTGGAGCCCATCCATTTCTACACTACCCACAATCCCTACCCTAATCCAGGTCCCGGGCCTGTCTTGACTATAGTACTGTTACAGTTTTAAGGGTTAGGAGCTTGCCATATTATATTTTATTCTGTACAAAACTTCCTTGGGAATGGCAGATAGAGCACAGAACAAGTGAGGGACAAAGAAGCTCATTCACACTTCCACAGATACAGGGTACCCAATATGCACTACCATCACACTACACAACAAGGTGCTACATGAGTAAGACGTGGCTCCTGCCTTGATGGAATTTATAACCTCATGGAGAAGAAAATACCAATCAGTGGTCAAGTTCAGTGTAACATAAATACAATGACAGAAATAAGCAGAAGGTGCTGCTGCAAGCTCTAAACAGAAAAGATCCTAATCCCTGAATCAGATTCATTCATTCATTCATTCAATCATTCATCTAAAATTTCTTTTTGTATAAGGTATGAAAACTATTCTCTTATTTATGGAGAGTCAAATATCTAAAACAAGTTGTAAAATATCCATTCTTTCCCCTAATGCTCCCTTATCATAATTTAAGATGCGAAACACCTTGGATCTGCTCTTGGGCCACAGTTGCTCTCTGTGATTCCTCAGTAACACATCATACCTGGTACAACAACCTCCTACTCATAAACTATCTTTAAAATAGTACCCAATAGAAGATACCTTTAAATGAGTTTAAGAAAAATATAGACTGAGAGGTAATGTCCATAGATATGCCAAGGAGATAACAATCCTAACATAAAGAGCTCCCACCAAGTGTTAAGAAGAGGGCAGAGGGTAAGCAATCCAACACAAGTAGGCTGAAGCTATTAACACTTAATTCACCTAAGATAAAATACAACTAGCCAATTAACACATGGTCAAAAACAAAGCAACAATGAGATACCATTCTATACCCATCAGATTACCATTCCTATTTTGGGAATATTGAGTTGAAACAACACCGAGTTCTTGGGCGTGATGACTTACTACAACTGCTCAGCAAAGTAACTTCACAGTATCTACTGAAATTTAAAAGGTGCATATCCCTGGATATAGCATTTCCACTTTTAGGAATACAGTGTAGTGCCCTATATTTACTGCACAGCACTTTGATAACTGCAACAGATCAGAAACAGTATGAATAGACCCCACCAAGAAAACCATTAAATGCATCCATCCAACATGTCCATTCTGTGGAATCCTGCATAGTCACCAAACGGGGTAATTAAATAAACATGCCCATGAGATCTTTGAAGGACAACAGCGAGCTGCAGAGTAACATATACCTTATTATTACGTATCTAGACCTCTGCATTGTAGAGGGGGAAGGAGCTAGTCACAATGAAGTTGACCAGTGGAGTAAAATTCTGCAGAGGCCAAAGGCGATAGAACAAAAGGTCAAAGACAAATACCTCACCCACACCAAGAGATGAGAACAGGTGCAAATATGAATAAATTTGTACACATATAGGGAAGGAATGAAAAGAAGAGCTAAGACCAGACCATGGAAAGTGCAGGAGTCACAGAATGAGGGTACAAGGATATTAACACAAGGGCCCTATACTGCAGGCAGGGATTACAGCTGCTATGCTCACTTCATGGCTGTGGAATCAAAGGCATAAGAAGTCAAAGGATCTGACCAAACATACCCTAAGATAGTGGGAAAGCCAGAACTCAGGATCTTGATCCTTACATCGGTTCCATTTTACTGAAAGAGTCAGTGCTCAGTTAAAAAAGCTGACTACATCCATGACATAACAAGTATGTACAGAACCCCCAGAAAAAATTAAAAAAGAAAATAAGGATACAGACTGAGTCTTTACCCATCTTTTACCCCTCCAAAATAAACAGACCCCTAGGTATGGATAGAACATACTGTAAGACTTCCAACTCTGAATTTCTAATTTTAAAAAAAATCTTTATTTCAAAGTTTGTGCTTTGTAAGAAACTACATTCCAAAAAAACAATGTGACAACATCTCAAAGCATACAATACATAAACTGTGTTGCAGAGAAAGAACATCTCCTAGAACAGATATGCTTTTAGAAGACTTCTTAGGGAGAACCGGAAGTCCTTTTAGTCATCCTGCTGTCAAAGACATTAACAGTTAATCCATAGAGCCCACTCTGTATTCATCCCTCTTTACTTTCTCCTAACAATTTCTATCTTGAGCATAAACTGGATTCCAGTAGAGTTTGGAGTTCATATGACTAACTACAAACTAACATTTAAATGTCTTTCAAAAAATAAATAAAAAATAAATAAACAAATGTCTTTCATCCTCTAAACAGTTTACAAATGCTAATTCAAGAAATAAAATTTTTGTTTTAAATATTCCCCTGGCTTTCCCCCTCCCCCTCCGGCATAAAATATCTAAACAGGAAACAGAGGACAAGTAAATATGGAGAAGAGACAAATTTCACTGATTGATAATATTCTAAATGATATCTAAGTGATAAGAATTTTATGTGACAGTGTCGATGCAACTAAGCAGGTTTGTATTTAATGAGTTCTTCCTAAAGAAAAAAATATTCTAATTGCATTTTAAGATCATTCATTAAATTACACCAATTCTTCTCAAGCAAATAAATGCACGTAACCATGAGAGACTGTGGACTCTGAGAAACAAACTGAGGGTTTTGGAGGGGCGTGGGGTGGCGGGTTGGATGAGCCTGGTGGTAGGTATTAAGGAGGGCACGTACTGCATGGAGCACTGGGTATGGTGCATAAACAATGAATTCTGGAACACTGAAAAAAAATAAAATGTCTTAAAAATGCATGTATGCTATGATTCCATATATTTTTTCACAAACTGGCTGCAGAGATACTTGAGCAGGTTATAAATCAAAGTGCAATTATTCATCACAGCCTCTTGAATCATATAACACTACAGACCATGTTACTTATTTGGCTACTTCAGGGGTATCGGAGATAATAATTATTTTGGAAAATAATCGTATAATAAATTTTCCTTTTTGGAATCTAAAACTACACTTGCCAAGATTTCTAAATGGTTTTATATTCTAATATTCTATAAATATTCGGAAGCAAATCTTTGATGATAACCAAGTTAATTCAAAAGTTCTACTCTTGAGACTACCATACCACAAGCTTGCCCTACACTAAGAAAAACTGGCAATTTACAGGAGATTTCACCACAGGAGTAAATTTCAGTCCTCCTCCAGTTACATTGTAACACTTAGTCTAATATAATTAATGACTGGTATATAGAGACTATTTCTAACGGAGAAATGCCCCTGGGGGAAAAAATGTTAATTCTAATGTCAAATGCAAAGGGAACAGGTAAGACTACACTCAGAAGAGAGAGAATGATATGTCAGGCTGTCAATGAAAATGTCTTCACAATGACGGCTACTGGTATCAATTCATGAGCATTTAATTTTAATAGAGCATGTTCCTTACTCGGAAGGCGTCTAGAGAATGCTATTCGATTTTTCTCCTGATACTTGTGTTCAGTGCATGTCGATACACTGCAGATTCATCACTTCCAACTAAAGGTTAGGTAGAAGACCACAACTGCCAGTAACTGGGTTTTGAACTATGCACACTTCCTTAGCACATGCATCAAATCCCAGAAACTGCTGCTAACTGTAGTGTGAGCTCAAAAGTGTGAAACTGCTGTAAATCTGTGTGGAAATAGAGACCTCATTTCTTTTTACTTTTGATGGCATGAGAATTAGATAAAGCAATCTGACATGACTTGGCAATTCCAACAATGTTCGCTGTCAAAATGACTTCGCCAGAGTGTAAATTTTGCATGTAAGTGCTGTTTTGTCTTACAATTTTAAATAAAACTTATTTTTAAAACATATCAAGTCTACAGGAAAAGCTAATTTCAAAGTTGTTGAATATTTTATACTAATGGGTGAGGGTGAAGTTTTTTGTTCAGAAATGTTTCGATCTTGGCCCTCTGCAACAAAATGTTGACACTGCAAAAGCACTGAATGGCTGAACGTAGAGCAAGTGAGGACATTCAGCTTTGGTTTCTGATGAAAATTCATGGATATGGTAACACTCATTTCCCTAAGACTGAATGAAGTCCACCAGTGATATTCCTGGTTCAGTAACAAATGACGGATTCAAGTGTTTCCTGCAAACTACCCGCTGATTAACGAGACAATGAATATCCATGGGCTCTGGGCACCTGATACTTTTACGTAACTTGTAAGTCTGTCTGATGGAGCCTCTTCCTACTCCACACCTACTTTCACCACTCTCTCTTATAATATGTACTAGCAAATTCCAAGGCAGGTTGTAGCAACTTGGGGTTTCCTCACTGTCTCTGAAAATACGATTGGCTGTAATTGTTCCACACCAAGTATTAGTAAAGGCTGATTCCTCAGGACCACAAATTCAGCACGCCTCCTCAAGTCACAACAAACGAGCAGGACCTGTAACCTCTTCTACCTCAAGAGCCAAAAGCAACTGCTCAAAATCACTTCCTGGTTTTCAGAACAACCTCTCATGCTCCCAATGCTCCCCATTCTTGAAGCAACCATTCCCCCAAAAGGCTAATACTGTGAGACAAGTTTATTTTCTGTGAACATGTTCCTTTGGCTGCAGCAGTCAAACGTGACTGAATTCACTCAATGCTGGTACATGGCCTTCCTGCCTGGCTAACAAACGAGCCACTCAGAAGCTCACTATAGCTCATTTTGTATTTTTGTGAAGAAGTTCTGCGGTGAAAAGATATTGTTTTGCATTTTTTACTTTCCTGACTGCTGCCTTCCTGGGAGCTGGGAAGACCCCATGGACGCTGGCCGGTCCAGCAGGCCCGCTGCGGTGCGGCAGCACAGTCACACCAGGCTGGCATTTAACTAGTTAACAATATCACCCCCACCACGCTGTGCCTGCAAAGCGGACTCGGTGAAGTCTGCACGTGCACTATTAATGACATGAATAATAAAATGTCACAGGATCACAAGACGTACGCCATCAGAAATGCTATCAAGTTGTTAACTGTCACTGAAATTTGTAGGCCGCTGAGCTCACTACAGTAACACACACGTGCAGTGTCTGCGTGTCATGGGCCAGCTGCTGTCACATGAGGCCGACTCTGCCATCATTGTGCAAAAGCAGCCATTGACAATGTACAAATCAGCAAGAACAGCTTTGTCCCAGCAGAATTTTATGGACACTGAAGTCTGAATTTTATAACACATGTCACAAAATATTTTTTTGATTTTTTTTTCAAATATGTGGAAAATTCTTAGTTTGTGGGTCGTACAAAAATAGGTGGTGAGCCAAATTTGCACTGCAGGCCACAGGTGGCCAAAAACTGATCCAGAAAATAAGGACTGCCTAGGCGATACAATGCTGTTTACCCTCAGGAGCCCTAACCCCCTCCGTGGGTCACAAGACAACTCAAACCCAAAGCACACCAAATTAAACCCATCACCCTCCCTCTGCTCTACATTTTCCCTTCCAAATATATTTCCCAACTCAATTCATCTACTGCTGAGCACCGAATTCCCCAAGTCAGATGCTAGAAAACTCCGATTCATCCACTCTCCCCTGACATCGTCCTTGAACTCAGAATTGGTCCAAGCTCCTCAGCGTGCCGCCCTACAGTCGGGAAGCGCCATTCTGACATCTTGCCTCTGTGATCACACTGGCTTCCTCTCATCCCTCAAACACCCCTCTTGTCCCTTGCCGCCACAGACTCCACAAGGTCCTAAAACAGCCGTTTCACACTTTGCTCTGTGAGGGACACCTGAGTGATCATGACGGAAAGCAGAAGGAAGAAGCTAAGAGACCAGTCAGGGCCGTTCCATTTCTGTACGCTTCACTGTTGAGGCTTACAGATAGAAAGTCATTCTAAAACATACACAAGAGTTCCATGACCCAAAAAACCCCCACTGTTTTGAGAAACATGGCTGTGAAAGTCTACTTTCTTTACTGTAACATGTAAGGTGCTATATGATGTGACTCATCTCCCCATCTCCATCTCCAAGCCCCTTATTCTACCCTCTGTTGATCGGTGTGAACGTAACAAACTTCAATCTCCACACTTTGGCTCACCAAGCCCTCTCTGCCTCTTCTCCCTTCTTGGTTTAGCTAATTTGTATTTGTCTTAGAATAGTCCCCATTTGAATAAATGTTATACTTTCCTCATCTGAAATAATAAGAAAATATTATTCACCTGATTTTGGTTTTATTGTCTGGAACAGTAAGAAGAGAGAGCCTTTGTCTTTCTTATTCCTGAATCTCCAGAATCTAGAAAACAGTGCCTAGCCGATGGCACATATCCAATAAACATCTATCACATGAATAAGAAATCTTATTAGTTTTTTTTTAAGATTTTATCTGAGAGAAAGCATGAGCAGGGGGTGGGAAAGAGTAGCAGAGGGAGTGGGAGAAGCAGACTCTCCACTGAGCAAGGAGCCCTGCAGCACAGGGCTCGATTCCAGGACCCCAAGATCACAACCATGAGCCGAAGGCAGACGCTTAACCGAGTCACCAAGGTGCCCCTATCTTACCAATTTTATGACCCAGTACACAGTGTTGTATCTGGCATGCAGCAAGAATTCAACACACGTATGCTAAAAAACCATGAAATGAAAATTCAGGCCCAAAGATGAAGAGCCTCGAACAGCAGGCCCAGTGATGGCGGGTTCCACCTTCATTTCCGGTTCCTTTCTTTTCATCCCTTCAATCTTCAATTAGTAGCGCTTCTCGGATTTCGATTTCCCTCTGACCTTGTTCCCAACTTCTTCCATCATGTGGTTCACAATGTCCATAGAAAATCAGACGCAGCCTCAATTTTACATGTGGCTCTCGACTTCAAGCAGCATGTGGCCACTTTGAAAAATACGTAAAATTCCAAGCAGTAATAGAATATTACAAATAAAATATATTGGGAAAATCATAAAAAGAAAAATCCTGAGCACCTCTTACAGAATTTAAATGTCTGGATTTAGTTTGGACTTGCTTATTAAAAAGCATAAAAAATTCCAGTAGGAAGCTCTCAAATTATCCAGGGCTGGGGGACATATTAAATACACAATTTATACGCTGTGAAATTCAGTGGTTTTCTAAATAAAAACTACATTTAAATAATGCTTAAAAGGGCATAATGCTAAATTCTGCCAATAAAAATTTAATAAGAACACAGAAACATATAAAAATGATTCTTACTAAGTTATTGTCATCCTGGAAAGCATAATGCAGAGTTGTAATCCATTTATTATCTCCATTCACTAATACATCCCTTTCTTCACGAAAACACGCTGTCTGAAAAGGAAACACAAAGACGTTCTTTAATCAGAGGACACTTTATATATATATTATGCAAACAATGGCTTAATGTGTTTATTATGCTTTCAGTCCTAGAAAAGGAAAATGTTTATTATACTTCCTGTCCTGGAAAAGGAATATGTTTATTATACTTCCCGTCCTAGAAAAGGAATACATCCATCTGATATGACTTTCCAACTAGTCAAGCACCCACAGAAAGTGGACAATGGGAATAGTACACTTGAAAATATTTTATATTAAAAAATACTACTATAGTTAAAAAAAACACACACAAAAAAAGCACGCATGTATTTAATGACCACAGTCCAACCTACCATTTAGATAATATAAACATTAACATTTTGCCATCTCTACTTCTGTTCTTTTTATTTTTAAGAAATAAAATACAAGTAAATTGTAGTCTTCCTCCTCCTTATACATTTCCTTGCTTCCTCCTGATAAAATGAATAATCCGTAGTGCAGATGATGTTCTTCCCTTCACATGCTTTGAGCACACATGTGTCCAAAACATCACAACTGTTTTACATTTTGAAAGTTTACATGAATGTTATAATTTTATCTACCCTGTTGCAACTTGGTTACTTCTTAATCAGTGATGGCTGTTTTCCTTTAAACTGCTATGGCATTTGCTTGCCTGAATACACCAGAATTTATGTATGCAAACCCCAACCAGGAAAACATAGGTTACTTCCAATCTTATTTTTATGATGTTGCAATGAATATATTTGCACAAATGTGCAAAAGTCTCTCCAGGGCATATACTTAGAAGTTGAAATGCTAGCCACAAGCATTTTCCACTTTACTAGACATAGCCAATTTTCTCTCCTGTGTACTGATTACTATCCTCACTCCAGTGCAGAAATCTCCCTTACCCCACCCCACATCCTCAACTGCATTTGGCATTATTGGACTCTTAAATGTGTCAATATGATGGGTGTAAAACCACACCTCAATGTTTTTTCATCAACATATTCCCAATTCTCCCTGTAGATAAACAGCTCCTCACATGCTTACAGGACATCTGAACTTTGAATTGTTCGCTCCCTTTGTCCATTTTCTCTAAAGAACTGTCTTTTCCTTTTTGATTTGTAAAAGTTTTAATTTATTCTGAGACCGTATTTTCACTATTACAAAGGTATATCTGGAGATACTTAGAAATATGTGGCTAAAAAAATAATAATTTTATACAATACATTATAATCTATAATCTGTCATCTTTAAAGTTTTAACTTAAAAAACCCACTACGTCAGCAAGTTCAAGAAAAACTGAAAGGTAAAGTGAAACCCAAGTCTCATAAGTCATACCCCATACTCACACGGTCATGTGTGTCCAGAGGTCACCATCAATAACTCTGCAGAGTATCTTCTCAGAAAATTGGTCTCTGTAAGCGTGAACATACGCACGCACATGCACACACACAATCTTCATGTGGTACCCCATTTCCCCTCGTTTTTCTTTTCTTTATACAAATCAGATCACAGTACTCTGTAAGTTTTTTTTTGAAGTAATGATATACTGAACAGTTTGCCATACCAGTAGAGACCCACCTACCACCTAATTCTTAACGGCTGCACCATGTCCATGCACACTGAAAAGCCATCACACAGTATTCGATCGAGAGGCAGTACTTAGTTACTTATTTGCCATAAAACAAATTCAGTAGCCATGATATACAAAACAATTAACATTAATATCCCCTAATTAGGTACCTTAATTATTTCCATGTATTCCCATAAATTTTATTTGATCAAATGAAACTTGCAAAGTCATGCATGGAACAGCACCAGAGAAAAATTTAAAAACAATTAAACCCTAAACCAAATAAATGGGCAGGTTGACCTGACAATTCGATTATTAAATTCCACATCATTATGCTTTGGTTCACTTTTGGGGTAAAAGAGAACCACTTGACATACTCACTGCTAAGTCGTGTTTTAGAATTTAAGTGACCTACAATTCTCATTTGCTGTTAATGGTTCTGAGTAAAGACGGTCAGAGCCCAAAAAGACTCTTTGCTCCTGACGATCTTATTATGACAGCTTTCTGGAAACTCACAGACATTCCAGCTAAATTCTAGTAAACGTCTGATTAGAGACTCCAAACTCAACAAAGCTCTAAAGACATTCTGTCAACAGATTAAACATTAGTACATTCTCATCTATTCTAAACTGTTTCAGTGAAAAAATAAATTTTAAAAAATAAAAATATAAACCATGACCTAAAACTTCAAACACATACAACGGAGAAGAGTACAACCCCCCCCTCCTCCCCACAACATCCTCATCAACCAACTTCAACAATGATATTATTGTTCAATCTTGCTTCTTCTACACCCCCACCCCCTCACCCCGTCGCTCAACCCCTGTCCAGCACCTTTCACATACCACCCTACCTCCATGCACAAGAATATGCGTGTGTACACGCACACGCACAAGGTTTTTTCTGAAGCAAATCCTAGACATCATGTGACTCCATTCCTAAGTACTTAGTATTAAACTATCCCTATTAATGCCTCAGATACTGAGTTCAGATGTAAAGCATTGTGTCCTTTTCTACTTCAGTAGGTCACATTGTCCTCAGTCATCACAACCGGGGATGTGGGGGTTCCAACAATCTACTGTAAAGAGGCTGTTACACATCCTACAAAGTACAGGACTGACCCCACAAGGAATCATCTGGCCCCAAATGTCACAAGTGCCACTGCTGAGAAACCCTGTTTCAAATTGATATTAACCAAACCACAATGCATGTGCACAAGGTTCATCATTCCATGTGGATAAAGGCTATAGTAATGTCTACTTCTATCTTAAAAAAAAAACTAAACAATTTTTTATTACCATATAATGTATTATTTGTTTAAGGGGTACAGGTCTGTGAATTATCAGCCTTACACAATTCACAGCACTCACCATAGTACATACCTTCCCCAATGTCCATCACCCAGTTACCTCATCCCCCCACCACCTCCCCTCCAGCAACCATCCATTTGTTTCCTGAGTTTAAGAGTCTCTTATGGTTTATCTCCCTCTCTGGTTTCATCTTGTTTCATTTTTCCCTCCCTTCCCTTAGGATCCTCTGTCTTGTTTCTCAAATTCCTCCTATCAGTGAGATCATATAATTGTTTTTCTCTGACTGACTTATTTCGCTTAGCATAAGACCTCTAGTTCCATCTATATTGCTGCAAATGGCAAGATTTCATTTCTTTTGAGGGCCGCATAATATTCCATTGTATATATATACCACATCTTCTTTATCTATTCATCTGTTAATGGACACCTAGGCTTTTTCCGAGTCCGGCTATTGTGGACATTGCTGCTATAAACATTCAGATGCACATGCCCCTTCAGATCACTACATTTGTATCTTTAGGGTAAATACCCAGTAGTGCAATTGCTGGGTCATAGAGTAGCTCTATTTTCAACTTTTTGAGGAACCTCCATGCTGTTTTCCAGAGTGACTTCACCAGCTTGCATTCCCACCAACAGTGTAGGAGGGCTCCCCTTTTAAACCATTTTTTAATATCCTCCTGTAAAAACAATATCTAAGTAGATGAAAATGTAACAAATATGTAGGAGGGCTTACTGGAGGTCATAGAGCTTCTTCAGATGCTGTCACAGATCGGGAGAAGGGAAGGAACTGCTGACGCACTGACAGAGTTTGTGAATGATGAACAGGCAGTGACAGCGACCTCTGTACCCATAGGTTAGTTAGCAAAACTCAGCTGCCCAGGTACAAAAAGAGAGAGGGTATCCTGCTACCTTCCAATGATGCATGTCCCACTAACCATTTATTTGTGATATACCTTAAATGGAAATAAATGCAGCCAATAGGTCAGGGGTAGATCTTTGAAAAAGTGTTTAAAGCATCAACAACACATAGGTCAAAAATCAAGACATTTTGCTGCTTATCTGTAAGTTATTAAACACCACTAGTAGGCTCAGTTTTCCAAAGCCAGATAACTCATGGCCAGAATAGAGTTTTTTTAAACATGTGTTTAAAAAAGGACTTGATAACTCAAGCACAGAAATACAACTCCACTCTACTTCAAAATGAAGCTCTCTGCAAAAATTTCAGTGTCAAATTTCTTCTTAAAAGAGGAAAGTTTCAAGCAGTTTTTTAAATTTTATTTTATGTGTGTGTGTGTGTATTTCAAAATTCATTGTTTATGCCCCTCACCCAGTGTTCCGTGCAATAGGTGCGCTCCTTCAAGTAGTTTAGGGAGAGCTCTTTTTAAATACTGAACCAGCTTTGTATCCCTGAAGTAAAACCCACTCAGTCATGTTGTACCCACAAGTCTTTTTACACACTGCTGAATCTATTTGCTAACATGTTGTTAAGGTTATTTGTATCTATGCTCACGAGGCACTCTGGTCTTTAATTTTCTCTGTATGGTCCTTGTCGGGTTTTCTAACGGAATAATACAGGCTTCACAGAATGAGTGTTGCTTCTCAGGCCCCAAGGTCCACCTCCTCCTCTCTGCCTTGCAGAATCTCCTTAAATTTGTTTTCTATATAATGTCCAGGGTCTTTAAACTGTACTTAATGGAAGGTATAGGAAGAAATACATCTATTCCATTTCATCCCAGAAAGGGAATATATATACTAATGTTCTTTAATTCAACAAAATAATTTAATTTCCAATTCCTTGTTTTATCTTCAATTTTGCCACTTCTTCTGTAATGAAACCTAACCCAGTGATCCTTCCTTTTTCCTCTAATTCTCCAGACATACCAACTTCATAGAAAACAGTGTGAACTTTAACTCAATTTTTAAAACTTCTAATGCTGAAACACTAAATGGACTACAATTATGATTTCCATGAAACAATTAAGAAAGAGTAAATAAATCTGTTCTACTAATAAGACTTGTTGCTCCAGCTGCTGACAATGCTGCCAGCTCCCTCACCGTCTGCCTCAGTTACAAAAGCTCAATGATCCCAAGGCCATGTCCTGCTGGAGGTGGCCTGGAGTCAAAGAAAGATTTCTAAGAGCTAATTTCTTCTTAGAGAGATCTTCCGAACCTCCAGAGCTACTGTTGAGCCTACACAATAGTCTGATCCTCCTACAAGTTCAAATACTAAAATAGTTCCACCCTGAGAACCCTGAGTGCCCTAACCCATCTGGCCACTCACCATGATCTCCCATGGCAGGAGATCCCCAGAATCCCCCCAAATCTATGTGTAATGTCAGTTCCAACCAGACCATACCACCTATCCAGCATCAACATTAAAATACTAGCAATTCTTTCAAGAGCAGATTTTACTACCATCCTTCAATAATATAAAAAACATAAATTTAACTGTATAATTAGCAATCAAGAGACTTCTTGGGGAGCCTGGGGGTTCAGTGGGTTAAAGCCTCTGCCTTCGGCTCAGGTCATGATCTCAGGGTCCTGGGATCGACCCCGCATCAGGCTCTCT
This sequence comes from Mellivora capensis, assembly GCA_004024625.1. NCBI lineage: Eukaryota > Metazoa > Chordata > Mammalia > Carnivora > Mustelidae > Mellivora > Mellivora capensis. Next base: position 16,528 of record PISX010004141.1, on the reverse strand, counting down.
TCTTGGCCAGGAGCCTGCTTCCCCCTCTCTCTCTGCCTGCCTCTCTGCCTTACTTGTAATCTCTGTCTATCAAATAAATAAATAAATAGATCTTTTTTTTTTTAAGATTTTATTTATTTATTTGACAAATGGAGATTACAAGTAGGCAGAGAGGCAGGCAGAGAGAGAGAGGGGGAAGCAGGCTCCCTGCTGAGCAGAGAGCCCGATGCGGGGCTCGATCCCAGGACCCTGAGATCATGACCTGAGCCGAAGGCAGAGGCTTAACCCACTGAGCCACCAGGTGCCCCCCCTTTTTTTAAAGAGATTTCTTAAAGGGCACATTCGAAACTCCTGCTGACTTCCACTTTGAGCAGAACATAGATAAATAAATAATATAAACGAGTTATGTCAAGTTGGAAATCCCTTATTACAAAATTTCTTCCTATAAAATAAACTGGTTTCTACACCTCCTTTTCACATAAATATACAAGCCCCACATCCAGTTGTCAGGCAATATGAGCTAAACATCAGGAAGTATAACTTTTTTTAATGAATTATAACTTTTATCATCACTATATCACAATTATAAGTTGTGGAACTTGTCTTAGGTCTTAAAAATAATGCCACCAAAGGTACAATGTTACTAAATGATATTTAAGGATCTATTGGCTTTATAATTTTATAGGTCTCTAAAATTATTTCTGAAACATTATTTAAATATTCCAGTAATTAGAATCTTACCTCAGCTCTTTTCAGCATTTCCCATTTGTTCAATATTTTCATGGCAAATACCTTATCTGCATTTTTTAGTTTCACTACAGCAACCTAGAAAAAGAAATACAACTTTTAATATATGACAATATAATTAAACTTTTTTCAGTCATCCATTTTTCTTTTTCCTCTCTGTAAGAAAATACCAGCATTATCAATGATTTCCATGCAGTTCATACTCTAAGATCCGAAATCAAATAATATTGTCAGTTGAAAAAGTTACATTAGTAAACATGTGCCAAATAAATACATGTATTTTTTAACCCTGTATCAAGTGATTGTATATTATACCCTCCTTTTCAAGTTTTCTGCTCTGGAATTTAAAATCAACATCTACTATCACTAGGAAATTGACTAAAATGTACAATACTGAAATAAACTAGAACTTAGTGAATACCATGTGCCAAATTCCAACACAATGCTATAAGGGAAGGCAGCTGCCAAAACAAATATGTTTCATGGGAATCAAGTAATATAAAATAAACTGAAAATGATATTATTTTTCACACCACATATTCTTACACACTGTACAACCCCCATCTCTCTCTCTTTCTTTTCCTCTCTCTCTCTCTCTCTCTCTCACACACACACACACACACACAACCCCTGAAGATCAGGTAAGACTAACAGTTCAACGAATTGTAGACTTCACACATTCCTTTCCAACATTAAAAGGAACAAATATTTTTTGTATTTTGAATTTTAGTTAGGGATCAAAAAACTGACAAATATAAATAAATAAGCCTCAACAAACTGATTCCATTGCTATTTCTACCTCTCTGCTTCAGTGTGACTAGCTAGCTAATCTCAGAGGAACCTTCCAGCTCACGGGGGACTCTGCAGGGCTGCGAAGGCATGGCAGGGTGGAAGACTAAGCTTGTTTCCAGTTCCTGGGGGCTGGGAAGAGGAAGACAAGTACTACCTTAACATGCAGAAGGAGAGAACAAACTATACACAACATGTCTTCAAATAGTTCAAAGGGCTATTGCCAAGGACAGAGAATAGGTTTAAACTCAAGTATCAAAAATTTTAAGATTGTAATGGCAAATGTATATATTAGGAGCATTTAATGAATTTATATTTGGGTTAGACTGCAATAAAAGTAATATGATCATATAATTAAAATCACTGTATAATACTATATAAAATAGAATATTTCTTGATAATCCTCATAAATGGTTATAATGACTTGTGATTATAATTTTTTTATCAGTTAAAATGGTGGGAAAGAGGAATAGTTCAATTTTAAGTGCAATCACTTTAGTCTTCACTCATTTCTGGTCCTATCTACAGAAATGATGGATTGGTTAAACTTTTCTCCCAATGGGTTCATGGGTTAAAGAAAGGGGGCTGTCTATGATGCAGAAAGAACCTGAATTTCATCAACAGATGAACAGATAAAGAAAATGTGGCACACATATACAATGGGATATTATTCAGCCATAAAAAAAGAAGGGAATCCTGCTTTTACGACAACATGGATGAACCTGGAAAATTTTTGAATCTTAACAGTAAACGTACATATTAGGAGCATTTAGTAAGTTTATATTTGGATCAGATTGCAATAAAGGTAATAAGATCATATAGTTAAGATCACTATGTAATACCATATAAACTAGAATACTCTAAGTGAAATAAGCCAGACATAGAAAAACAACTACTGTATGATTTCATTTACATGTGGAATCTAGAAGAGTCCAAGTCATAAAATAAGAGAATAGAATGAGGGTTGCCAGGGGCTAGAGGAGATGGGGAGATGTTGGTCAAAGTGTACAAAGTTCCAATTATAAGATGAATATGTTCTGGTGACATGATACACAGCAGTGACTATGGTTAGCAGTCTTGTACTGTATACTTGAAAGTTGTCTAGAGAAAAGATCTTAAATGTTCTCACAAATTAAAAAAAAACACCTGAGTGAGGTGAGAGTAACTTACTGTGGTAATCATCTTACAATATACACATGTATGAAATCATCACTTTGTACACCTTAAACCTCCACAATGTTATATGTCAATTATATCCCAAAAAAGATGGGGAAAGATAATGGGGGCTGCCATCAAGAGCCAAACCTCTGAAAGGCTAGAAACACAAGTTTAGCTGCTCTGCAGACTCACATTGTACACTGAGAGTACAGACAGACAACAGAAGCTCTGGGCTCAACACACTTATATTCAGGACAGGAAAGAGATCTTGTCTATCGCTTAAGCCGTCCTTATTCTGATTTAGGGAAGAATGGTTGAAAGGCTCTAAGACTTAAGATTTCCCCTCCTTGGGTCCTTGTGAGAAGACTACTCCTAGCTGTGAGTCTCACCAGCTCTCTGCATTTGAGGATATAAGGATCTGATGATACCTGGTGGGAGTAACAGTAGTAGTACCCAGCAGCACACACTGAGCGTGCTCTCAATGCCGGATACTATTTCTGAGACTTCTATGCAGGTCCACAATCCCTTACCTGCAATTCTAAAGCCAAAAGGTTTTCACAGTTCATTTGGCAGCAGGTACTGACACTGGGCTAGTTATAGTTTTGGGGGGTTTGGTTTTTAAATCTCATTTAGTGTAAAGACAAGCATGCTTTGCTGTCAAAACACCAATGTGCCTGCTTTACAGGTGCTGCTCCAAACCCCAACAGGAGTCCTTCATACAACAGAGCATGTGCACTAAATCACCTTTCTAAAATCTAAACAATACTGGAACCCAAACCACCTCTGGTCTATAGCACGGTGCGGGGAATGAGCATGTCCTAAACTCTCAGACGCTGAGCCAGCACGTACCACCACTTTTCAGGATAGCGGAAACAGCATGCCCTCTGCAGCCAGACCACCCAGGTTTTAATCCCAGCTCTGCCATTAGCGGTGTAGCTCTGGGCAAATAATGCAACCTTTCAAAATTTCAGTTTTCTCATCTATGTAACAGTGTTACTGATAGTAATCATCTTATGTAACTGTCCCAAAGATGAAAATAATTCATACAAACAGAAAGTGCTTACCACTTAGCAGTGTCCAATAACCCCAGTTACTATTATGTGGCAAGCATCACACTAGTAAATAAGCACATTGTAGCCCAATCTCTTAACCTTCCGATTGCCCTACCTCCAGCACACAGCAGACATTACATATCCCAATTTATTCAATTCCTTTAACTGTGAAATAAGAAACTCCGACCTCTTCAACGTCTGATACATAGAAATATAGTTAGGAATATCCTCAACTGAAAATATATACAAATAAAAATGAAGCCACAACATTTATTCAAGTGTGGTGGTTTCCAACAATAACATATTGGGAATAACTTAAATATTCTGAAAGATGAGATTTAGTAAATATGTCACAAAACAGAAAATTAATCATGTTTTTAAAAATATTGTTAATAAGCAAAAATGCAGAATGCATCACTGACAAGAAGTTTATTAAAGTTTGCATACTGATTATTTTTTCTGTATATACACAAAATACATACCTATGCCAGATGAATACAGAGAAAGATAGGCACCAAAATGTTGAAAGATCAGGAATTTCTCAGTGATATGATTTCTAGGCCCCTTCCTGCATTTTCTGTGTGGACCATGCACAATTTGAAGCATGGAATATCATGTGACATACCACACCTCACCCTGGTCGATGGGGCACCTGGTTGGCTCAGTCGGTTAAGCGTCCAACTCTTGGTTTCAGCTCAAGTCATGATCTCAGGGTTGTGGGACCGAGCCCCAGGCCAGGCTCCACGTTTGGCGGGGAGTCTGCTTGAGACTCTCCTGCTGCCCCTCCCCTGGTTCATGCTCTGGCTCTCTAAAATAAATAAATAAATCTTTTTAAAAAACACAAGCCATTATGGTAAGACACACATTTGTGGATTTGTTTTTTAAGATTTTATTTATTTATTTGACACATAGAGAGAGAGTGAGACAGAGAGACAGTGAGAGAGGGAACGCAAGCAAGGGGAGTGGGAGAGGAAGAAGCAAGCTTCCCGATAAGCAGAGAGCCCAATGCGGGGCTTGATCCCAGAACTCTGGAATGAGGACCTGAGTCGAACGCAGCCGCCCAACAATTGAGCCACCCAGGCACCCCAACAATTGTGTGTTTTAAGATTAAGTGTGTCTGGGATTATTCTATCCCATGCTGCTCTCTTAATGACATGTGTGGCTTTTAAAGTCTCACTTCACAACTTCGTCTTTATCTCCTTTTTTTTAAATCTCCAATGTATAATGTCCACCATCATTTATTATTACTACTAATGATAAAACCACAAGAACAAGCCTCATGTACAGAACACATACTCTGTGCCTGGTACTGGGCTGAGCTCCCACACCGCCCTCCAGGCAGTCCCACATCACTCACTCCCCAGTGACAGAGGTAGTGCCCTTTACTATTGTAAGTGCTAAACCCCTCTACAGGCCCTCAAGAGGTCCTCCCACTCATCACCCCATCATCTTGACACCTTCTGACATGTTAACAGTCGTCACTGTTAATATCCATGGAAATCAGTGTGTTTGTTTTTTATAATGCTCTGTCAGTGATCAGTTTGTGTTCAAATATTTACTGGGGGGGAAAAACAGTCTCTTTAACAAGCAAACTAAAAACTACAAAGAGTTCACTGAACAGCTAGAGGTATCCTTTCCTTGGAGACACAATTTATACATACAGTAGCAACCGTCAGAACATTTAAAAACTGGGCGAGCACGGGCATCGACCCCTCAGCACAGACACGGGCGACACGAACACGGCATGCCCCGCATGGCACACCCCGGTGGACTGAGGACCAGCCCTGTGTGCACGGGGCAGTCAAAGGTCGATCATGCAGGAGAACCTCACGCTGCCTTTACTCTCCCTGAAATCCCCAGAGAACCAAGGTACAAGAATGTTTACAGAAGAATGAACAGCTCAAAATAATTCTCCCTCAGACCCTAGGACTAGGCTATGCAGACACCGAAGGGCCTAGTTATACTATGTAGAGGAAGCAGGCTAATTAAAAGCTTTTTGACACCTGAAGCAGGGGTAGCAGGCCAAAGCAGCAAGCTCTCCCACCAAGCTCTGAAGCCCAGAAGCCTTGAAGCTGCCGGAGCAAGGCTGGAGCAGGCGGAAGCGGTGAGCCACCAGGAAGCTGTGGACACGCAACACCCAGGGCGTAAGTTAAAGGTTTTCCTGAAAGCAAAAAGGAAAACCCAGCGTTAAGTTAAGCAGTAACTGACAACAAGTGAGTTGTAGAGAGAAGGTTCTTAACTGTGGTAGAGCTGCTGATTTTTTATTAGGTCTTGGCTCATTTATTGTTTCCCCGGATGTAAGCATTTCTTGAAGGAGTTCCATAACTTATGCTTTTATTTCCATAGTTTTTTTTCTTTTAAGAAAAAGCATAATTGATAGAAATGCCGCTATCAGATATCCAGGCCAGAGGTGAGCCAGAGGCATCTATAAACCTACTTAAAAATTCCTGAGAGAAGAAAAAATACCTTGGAGGAAACAGCTACCTCTTAAGGGTTGTCTCTGCATTTTAGAACCTATCAGTTGAGAAATACAGGGTGGGAAAGGCCGCCAGAGCACTTTTATCAGGAATGAATAACTATGTGGTAAGAGCTCAGAATCCAGCAATACTACTTTTCTATTCAAAATTCAGTCTTAAAATAAATTATATGCAATCTGTTGCTTTTATTTACACATTTTAACTGATACTCATATACTGCAAGAATAAAAAAAGAAAGGAAAGAAAGGTGCGGGGCGAAGGAACCTTCTCACATGAAATCTCAAATACCCTCAGTTGTGCGCTCATGGACTCTTGACTTGACTCTGGAGGTCTAATGGCAGCAGCCCAGGCCGGGCGGGACTTGCTACCGGTCCCCACGGCCACGCTGCCATGTGTCCCGCACACGCCCTGGCCCTTCAACCCACCCAAGCAGCAGACCTGTAGGGCAAACATCCCTGGACTTGTCTACTGGCCTCACTTAACCCACTGTATAAGTATCAATAATACTCTAGTGCCCTGTCCTTTCTTCCAGTCTTTTTTATGGAAAAAAATTATTTAAATATTTTTATTATTGCTTTATTTCCTTCCATAGCTCAACCTCCACTGAGCCCTAAAATCTACCTTCAGTCCCACCACTAATTCTCTGTCCCTTACCAATCTTCTAAAATGCCCTGTGCCATCTGTCCTATCTACTTATCACCCCACAATTAAAGACCTGGGGACCTACTTCCTAGAAAGTAGATCCTTCGCATTCCCTCATACCATCTTTAAATGTCTCTGTATTTCTACATATCCTTACTTCTTTTCGTTTTTAACCCAAAGAAGAAATGTCCCCACGACTCTCAAGGCTAATGATACAACCTGAGATCTTGATCCCAGACCCTCTCCTTCCTTCTTACCCTTTTTCCATTAAAGAATTCTTTCTAGACTTCAAGCACCCCTTTCTTCTGCTTCCTGAATATCAATTGGTAAACTTTTCCAAGACCTTCTCCCACCCGAATACCAAAAAATTAAACAAAAAAATTGACCAACTACTACCCTCCCCTCAAGGAGCTGATACTACATCCCTTTTCCATAATGCATCATTTCTCCATGAAGCACATTTTCTTTTTTTTTTTAAGATTTTGTATTTATTTATTTGACAGAGAGAAATCACAGTAGACAGAGAGGCAGGCAGAGAGAGAGGGAAGCAGGCTCCCCGCCGAGCAGAGAGCCCGATGCGGGACTCGATCCCAGGACCCTGAGATCATGACCTGAGCCGAAGGCAGCGGTTAACCCACTGAGCCACCCAGGCGCCCCTGAAGCACATTTTCAAAGAGTAGTATGCGCTTGCTTTTCCCACTTGCTCATCATTTATTTGCTTCCCAGCCTCTTCCAATCACTTACTTCCATCTAGTTTCTATTTCATTCCACTTGACCAAAATTATTCTCTCAAAGATCCATAATGGCTTAATTTCCAAATAAAATCTCTTGTTCTCATTTCTCATCTGCTTAAAACCTTCTTCATCACCGACCGAACAATGCTGACAATCAGTATACTCTCCTACTTTTCTTTGACTTGATAAATGTTCCCCAACGACCCCTACTCTGGCTTTTTAGATGCTCTCCCCCTTCCTGACTTGTGTATCTATCCCAAGTGCCCAGCTCATGAGTCTATATGCTCATTACTCTTAAATCCTGATCTCTTAATATCGATGCCCTTATTTCTAACTGCCTACTATTCATCTCTAAATGTTCAGCAAATATTTCAAATTCAGCAAGTCAAAACCTATCTATATAGCAAACTCACGTACTAAGCTGCACACCTCAATCGTCCATGAGCTCCACCCATAACTCATCTCTGACAACCAAGTGACTTCTTTCCAATCTGTCCCTCCCACCTACCACCAGCCTGGTTCAACCCCTCATTATTTCAACTAGAAAATGATACCAAAAGCTTTTTTGACCACTTGATGATATGCCAGACATTGTGCTAACTGCTGAGAATACAAAAATAAAAGAGCTCTTGCCCTCAAAAATCTCACACTCTAATATGGGAAACATACCTGAAGAATTACAGGACAACCTGGAAGACGTAAAAATAAGATCCTTTGAAAAGCACAGAAGACAGATTCCTGACCAAAAGGTGAGAGTGGGGGAGGAAGGTACTATGTGAATATATCTGTTAAAGTGTTTTGGAAGAGGTGACTGACACCTGAGGTCTTACACAATGCACCCCAGAGAAGGGGGCCCTGGGGGGTTTGATTGGAGGAGGGGATTCTGGGAAGGGGATACAGATGAGCAAGACACAGAAGCCAGAAATACCTGTGTGGGGGAGAGGGGTGAGGATGTTCAGGTACAAGGAAAGATTTCCCCCCTAGCAGGGAACAGAAGGAAATGAAGCTGAAGTATCCCAATAAGGAAGAGCTTGCATGACGTGTTCATCACTAGAAACTTAAAATATGAATAATAGGAAGCCATTCCTCAGAGCTGGCTTTACTTAGACCGCTTTAGCAGCTCTATGGAGAGTGTGTCCAAGGCATGGAAAGAAACGAGAAGCTGAGATTAAAGACACCAATAACCCAACTGGGGAAGAGAGGAAGAAATTCAAGAAAATTCAAGAAATACTTAGGATATGAAAGTTGGTGGTGAATTAGATGTGGGGACGGAGAGAGAAATCCGGGCTCTCCATGTCTCTGGTCTCTTCTCTCTCCACTCCTTCCTCAACACTATCACTGGTACTACCCTCCTGATTGTTCCAACTCTCATGCTTCTACTTACAGCCCTCTGGTCTTCTCCCATTCCTCCAGAATAACGTTCCTCAGCACAGCACGGTCCATTACTCACATTCCAGTGATCTTCCAACCACCACCACCAGAAACTACTATATTCCACTCATAAGATCCCTAACTGCTCCCTGAATTGAAGGAAATTCTCTTCAATTAAAATTTTTTGAAAACCTCTTGATTCTAATAGAATTATAGAAAACTTATAAAATCAAAATATTAAAAAATAGCCACAGATAACATTATTTCATAGAGAAAAGAAAACGACTCTGAAATCCTATAACTTTGTCCATACCTTACAACCAGCAAGATCCTCTTCTAATTCTGCAACAAATTATTTATTAAAATCATTTGAGGGGCACCTGGGTGGCTCAGTGGGTTAAAGTCTCTGCCTTTGGCTCAGGTCATGATCCCAAGGTCCTGGGATCGAGCCCCACATCAGGCTCTCTGCTCGGCAGGGAGCCTGCTTCCCTTCCTCTCTCTCTGTCTGCCTCTCTGCCTACTTGTGATCTCTGTCTGTCAAATAAATAAAGAAAATCTTTTTTAAAAAATCATTTGAAATGCACTGAAAGCATCATGTGCAGACACACTATGAAGAGTATCCTTTATAATACAGAAAAAATATAACCACCTAAATATTCCTTCATTCATTTTACAAATACGTATTGAATGCCTAGCATGTCCTAGACCCTGTAGTAGGTGCCTCAGTACTGCAGAGAAATGAGTATCCTTATATTCACAAAGCACACGTTCTAACTTAACGTTACCATTGAGTCAATTACAGAACAGTCACATTATGGACTTCTATGGAGCCATGAGAAACCAGGTTTGCCAAGAAATATATCAATCAGGGAGAAGACTTAAAACTATTGGGTAAGAAAAGCCAGTTAGATATTAATGTTGACAAAACTATTCCAATTTTACTATCCATGAATAGAAATAACATTAGAAAGAAAAGCCCGAAAATGTTAGAAGTAGATCTCAAGGTCATGTACCATTTTCCCTCTTGCTAATTAGACAGTGACTCTAACCAAGGGCATGGAACATATTTGGATTACAGTACATGATTAGAAAGTATTACTTTCATTAGTCACAACAGAGAAGCATGAAAGGAAAAAAAGAGCCTCATTTTTTCTGCTTTTAATCTAATAGGGAAAATTATTGTGTTTACAAGCATTGTGCTAAGTACTTAGTATAATGAATAAAGAAATTCAATCTCTGCCTTCACTTGGAGTCCACTGGAGAAGACAAACATTAAGCACAATAATAAGCAACTGAGAAGTTAGAAGTGTATATGTTAGGAAGCAGTTGTACAGGGGTTCTCCCCTTTCCCATCAGAAAGATAAAAGTATCTTACATCTTTACTCCCATTTTTATAAACGCATTCCACCGACTGATTTCATTCTCCTATTCAGTTTCCTTATGGATTACATTCTGCCATCAATTATTTCACTGACCTCCATATATGGAATGATTTAAGATTTTATTTATTCATTTACTTACTTACTTGGAAGAGAAGGGTCAGAGGGAGAGGGAGAACCTCATACTCAGCATGGACCCCAATGCCCAGCTCGATCTCATGACCCTGAGGTCATGACCTGAGCCAAAATCAAGAGTCAGATGCTTAACCGACTGAGCCACCCAGGAGCCCCTGGAATGATTTTAAAGAAGCAATAGGTGATAAGGAAATACATTCTGTTCAGCAGGGAGGACCTCTGCTTTCTTTGAAAACACATACCCATTAATATTGGCGTTAGATATAATGCAGCAGTCATTTCAAAGTATCTGGAGGAACTGTATCAAAAGAGCTGAGTGTGTGGACAAATTCACTCTGCTCTTGAGTCCCCTAGGGCTCAGAAGTTAGGATTGAATGGAAATGGAAATACTCTACCCCAAAAGCAAAAGGCTCTACCATCTCTCTTGGAGTCAAGAGGTAAGTACTGAAAAACAAAGAGGAGTAATTCCCCTCCACTTCTGTCCAAATGACGAACGAAGGTGGATTAAGACACTTGTCCACTAGTAATCAGTGGGGAGGCCCGTACACTGGAAACCAGTACAGCTACCTGGACGCACATACTTTCAGTCTATTTCTGGTGGTATGGAAGATTACATATGTCAAATAAGCTTCCTAAACAACAAAAAATGTGAGAAACTCTGAGAACAACCTTTTAAACACATTTCAGAGATGGGATGAAGGAAACTGGCACAGTCTCAAAACTAAGTGTATCTAAAAATCCTAGAGGACAAGTAAGCACAGCGGGCTTTCAGCCTTATGGCTCTTATGACTAAGGTTCCTATGCACATTCACATACAGGCTTTGTGTGTATGTTTGTTTTCATTTCTCTTGGGTATAAATCTAGGAATAGGATTGCTGGATTGAAAATTGGATTGCTGGACTGAACTTTTTTTTAAGATTTTTTAATTTATTTGTTCGAGAGTGACAGAGAGCACAAGCAGGGAGGAGAGGGAGAAGCAGGCTCCCCATTGAGCAGGAAGCCCAATGCGGGACTTGATCCCAAGACCCCAGGACCACGACCTGAGCCGAAGGCAGACACGTAACCAACTGAGCCACTCAGGTGCCCTGGACTGAATATTTTCTAAAGCAGCTGCACACTTTACATTCCCACCAGCAAGGTACAAGAAAGCGTTCCAGTCCTTCCATATCCTCACCAAAGCTTGCCGTCTTTTGAATTACAGCCATCTTGCTAGATAAGTGATATCCTCTAGTGGCTCTGAATTGTGTTTCCCAAATGACTAACCATGTTGGACATCTTTTCATGTGCTTACTGATCATTCATATATCTCGCTGAAGATATGTCTATTAAAATTATTTGTCAATTTTTTAATTATGTTACTTGCATTTTTACTGTTGTGTTGTAAATGTTCTTTACAGGTTCTTGAATATTAGACTACTTTCGGTTATTTAATTTGAAAATATTTCCTCCCATCTTTTCACTTTCCCAATAGTGTTTTTTAGAAGCACAAAAGTTTTTAATTTTGATGAAATCTAATTTATTTTTTTTCTTTGGTTTTGGTGTATACTTAAGAAACCATTGCCCAACCCAAAGTCACAAAAATTTATATCTATGTTTCCTCTAAGAGTTCCACAGTTTTAGCTCTTAGCTAAGTTTTAGCTCTTAGCTCTTTAGCTCTCTTCTCTGAGTTACTTTTATAAATGGTGTAAGGTAGGGTCCAACTTCATTCTTCTGCATGAGGTATCTAGCTGCTCCCGCACCATTTATTGAAAAGACTATTTTTTTAATCCCTTGAATGTTCTTGGCACCCTTATCAAAAATCAACTGACCAGGGACGCCTGCCTGGCTCAGCTGGTGGAACACACAACTCGTGATCTTGGGGTCATGAATTTGAGCCCCACTTTGCAGGTACAGATTACTTAATAAATAAAAGTTAAAAAAAAAAAAAAAACAAGTCGGGGGGCACCTGGGTGGCTCAGTTGGTTAGGCAACTGACTTTGGCTCAGGTCAAAACCTCAGGGTTCTAGGATCAAGTCCCATATCAGGCTCCACTCTCAGCAGGGAGTCTGCTTGTCCCTCTACCTCTGTCCCTGTCTCTCCCCCCACACACTTGGCCCATTCTTGCTCTCTCTCTCTCAGCCAAAAAAATAAAATCTTAAAAAGAAAGAAAAGGAAAGCAAAGGAAACAAGGGGAAGAGAAAGGAAAGGAAAGAAAAGAAAAGGTCAACTGACCACAGACATGTGGGTTTTTTCCTGGACTTTGAATTGCATTCCATTGATATGTGATCCTTAAGCCAGGACCACACAGCCTTGATTACTAGAGCTTTGTAATGAATTCTAAAATCAGGAAGTGTGAGTTCTCCCACTATGTCTCTTTTCAAAATCATTTTAATTATTCTGGATCCCATGAATTTCTACATAAATTTTAAAATCACCATGTCAAAGCTTGGGTTTTGAAAGGGATTACATCAATTTGGGGAGAACTGCCATCTTAACAGTATAAAGTGTTCCAACCTACAAATACAAAATGTCTCTATTTGTCTAGGTCTTCTTTAATTGCTTTCGACTATATTTTATAGTTTCACTTTCATTTTAAAATAAATATTTTTGCTGGGTATAGAATCATAGATTGACATGTTTGCTTCTTTGAGCAGTTTTACAATTTTCCATTATCTTCAACTTGATCATTTCCCTTGTCAAGTGAACTGTCTTCTCATTGTTTTTTGGAAGTTACAAGTCCTTTTTCCTCTAGCTGTTATTAAAACCCTCTCTTTATTTTATTTTTTAGTTTTCAGAAATTTTACTATCATATGCCTGGACTATCATATACCTGGACATATCAAATTTTACTATCATATGTCTTGATGCATTTATCCTGTCACGGAGTCACAGGAACTCTTGAATCTATGTGTGGATTTCTGTTCTTAGTTAGCTTTGAAAAGCTCTCAAAGATTCTCTCTTTTCTTCAGATGCTGTTTCTGTCCCATTTTCTCTCTTGTCTCTGGAACTATAAATACATACATGTTAATTTTTTCACTGTGTCTAATAGGAATCCTAATTTATTTTTTAATTTTCTGTCCACTTTTTTCTCTCCATACTTCAGCCTAGATATTTTCTACTGACCTAGTTTCCAATCCACTAATCCTCTCTTCAGTTTTCTGTGGTTGCTATGAAACCTATCGAGTTTTAATTTAAACCACTGTACGTTTTATTTCTACCCTAGGGTCAGATCACCTTAATACAATCTGGGATTGATTTGATTACAACCAAGTTTCCATCTTGTGAGGGCTGGCCTATTTCCATTTGTCCTTCCACCTAAGGAGTGTAACCCTTCAGGGGCTCCAATTAAATACCTAGAATATTTAACAGAGCCCTCCTCTTTATTGAGCTCTAATTTCTAATTTTTGTTCTCCCTGAGCTGTGAGATTTCTGAAAGTTTTCTTTAGCTTCTCTGCCCCTAGACAACTGCCTCCAATTGAAAGGTAGAGCTAAAATGCTGGAGATTCACATCTCAATAGACCTACTTCTCCGACTCACAGCCCGAGTCCTTACTGATTTTATAGCTCTACACTTTCAGATAAATCTGTATTTTACTCAAGGTTTTCTAGTCATTTTCAGCAGAAGAGGTAGTGTGATACAAGCAAGTGTCATAATCAGAATGAGAAGTTCCTTGCAAATTACTCGGTGTGTCAAATTTCTCAAAATATTCTATAGGATTTTGATTGGCATTTCATAGAATTTATAGATTACTCTAGAGAGAACAGACATATTTACAAATACATTATACCATGTTTGGCTACAGAGTATCTGTTTTTCAGGTCTTTATGATATACTCTAACAGAGTTTTAAATTTTCTTCCTTGTAAATCTTGGCCATTATTTGTCAGCTTAAATCCTAGCTACTTGTTTTTATTCTTGCAAATGGTATCTTATACCATCATCTCTTAGCTGATTATTTTGTGTCTGGATGAATTCTGATTTTTATAAAATGATCTTTTATTTGAGAAGTACTACATTATCTTACTAATACATATATTTTGTCTATTGCCTCTGTAGATTTTTATGTGTAGGTGATCTATAAATACAGATTTATCTCTTCCCTTCCAAACCTATTAACTCATTTATTTTCCTAGCATATTGGCCAGGAACTCCAGTAACACAAAATGCTCTAACAGTATTAACCATGTTTGTCTTGTTCCTGATCTTAAATGACATGCATCTGAAGTTTTTCCATTAGAAGTTTGCTTTAGGTTTTGGCACATATCTTTCAGAAAATTAAAGACATCCCCTTTATTATTTTTAGAGTTTTTTAAATAGATATGTATTAAACTTAATGCTTCTGAAATTGAAATAATAATGAGCCATGACCCAAAAATTTTTAAATATACTAATTTTTTTAAAGAACCCATATTTTGGTTTTGGTAATACTACTCTCTATTTAACAAATTTCCAGCCTTACTTTTAGTATTTGTCTCCTCATTTACTTTGTGGTTCTTTTTCCAGCTTTCTGAATTAATGTGGGTCATTAATTACTGTATTAGTTTGCTAGGGCGGGCATAACAAGGTATCATAGATCAGGTAGTTTAACCAACGGAAATATATTTTCTCTTACAGTTCTGGAGACTCAGAAGTCCAAGATCAAGGTGACAGGGTTGGTTACTTCTGAGTGTCATGTGGAAAGGATCTATTGCAGGCCTTTCTCCTCGGCTTGACATGCCCAACTTCTCCTTGTGTCTTCAGATCATCTTCCTTCTGTCCATGATTGTGTCCAAATTTCCCCTTCTTATAAGGATACCCTTAATAGTACAGTAGGGCCCACAGTAATGACCTCATTTTAACTTAGTTATCTCTACAAAGACTCTATGTCTAAATAGGGTCATGTTCTGAGGTACTTAGTTACAACTTTAACATACGAATGTTTTTGAGGGCGTGGGGATAGAGCCACAATTCAGCCTACAGCACTTACCAAAGTTTTTTGTTTCTTGCTAAATTAATTATAAGTTATAAATCTCTAAGTATCTCACAAATTTTGAAATGCAATTTCATTCATATCTAATTACTTTATAATTTCCCTTATGATCTACACTTTCAAGTGTATAAACATATAGGTCATTTTTGACTGGTATTAATTCCTTTTCTTAAAGAGATTTATCTATTTGAGAAAGAGAGAATGAGCAGGGAATCTCAGGCAGACTCCCTGCTGAGCACAGAGCCTGACACAAGCTTGATCTTACAACCCTGAGATCATAACCTGAGCTGAAATCAAGAGTTGGATGCTTAACCCACTGAGCCACCCAGACTCCCCAGTTTCTAACTGTATTTTACTAAATACAGTTCTGGTCTGCATAATAATAATTTCTGAAAGTTACTGAGAAACCCCTTCTGGCCGAGAACAAGGTAAGTTTTCGTTTAAGATTTTTTAAAAGATTTTATTTATTTGAGAGCAAAAGAACACAAGTGGGGGTGAGGGAGAAGCAGGCTCCCTGCTGAGCAGGAAGACTGATGCAGGGCTAGATCCTGGAACCCTGGGATCATGACCTGAACCAAAAGGAGCTGTTTAACCAACGGAGCCACCCAGGTGCCCCAAGACCAAGGTAAGAATAATCAGTATGTGCTAGAAAAGAACGTGTATTCTCTACTGAATATAGAATTCTTTACTTATCTAATCATGTCATTATTTATTATTACTTAATATTATTTTTTTTTGCTTTGTAGTGCATTTTTTTTAAATTTTTATTTTTTATAAACAAATTTTTATCCCCAGGGGTACATGTCTGTGAATCGCCAGGTTTACACACTTCACAGCACTAACCATAGCACATACCCTCCCCAATGTCCATTACCCCACCCACCTTTCCCGATCCCCCTCTCCCCAGCAACCCTCAGTTTGTTTTGTGAGATTAAGAGTCACTTTTGGTTTGTCTCCCTCCCAATTCCATCTTGTTTCTTTTCTTCTTTTTCTGGCCCCCCAGTCCCCCATGTTGCACCTCCATTTCCTCTTATCAGGGATATCATATGATAGTTGTCTTTCTCTGATTGACTTATTTCACTAAGCATGATACCCTCTAGTTCCATCCACGTCGTTGC
>PISX010004140.1:0-125885 GCA_004024625.1 Mellivora capensis | reverse complement strand
AGAACTTGAGGAAAAAAATTACTGAAACAAACAAATAAAGAAAATATATGACTTAAGCTCTTGTCAACTTTTAAATAACTCAATTTTATTGAAGAATAATGTATGTACAGTTAGTTGCATTCTTTTGAAGGACAATTTGTTGAGTTTAGATAGTTATATATACCTGTGAAAATACCACATAATCAAGATACTGAACATTTCCATCATCATCCTTCCCCTTAAATTTCCTCATGCCTCTGTGTGGTCTATCCCTCCTGCTCCTGGCTTCAGGTAATCACTGGTCTGTTTTACGTCACTATATAGTAGTGTGCATTCTCTTGCATTTTATGTAAATGGCATCATATAATGTGTACTCTTTTTTTGTGTCTGGCTTCTTTTATTCAGCATAATGATTTGGAGGTTTATCCATGTTCTTTATTCAGACATATATCAAGATTTCATTAATTTTTGTTGTGAACATTTTGGAGAATATTCTTCCTGCCTTTTTTATACCTATACTGTTTTTAATAAAAGTTATACTATATGTAGTATATTTTGCTTTTCCCACTTACCATGAGACTTTTCATTTTAATAAGTATAGAGTTACGCCATCATTTTAGACAGCTGTATAGTATTCTATTGCATGAATGCACAATACACTGACACTGGCCATTTAGCTTTAGGTGGTTTCCACTTTTGCTTTTTATGATTAATAGTACAGTGGACTTCATTGTCCAAGTATAATTATACATTTCTCTAGTTATTTCTTTATGATAAACTCCAAGGAAAATTGCTGGCTCTTAAAAAAAGTAAGTTTTAAAGACTTTTGATACTTGTTGCCAAATCGCCTTCTAGCTCTTTTTTGTTTGTTTGTTTTACCAACTTTGTTTCTTGGGCATGTTACTTAAACTTTTTGAACATCAGTTTCATCATCCATTAAATGGAGATAATGTGAAATATATTATTTTAAAACAGCTATTATTACTGAAAAAAAAGTTTTTCCAGTTCATGTTCCTACTTGGAGTGTTTAAGAGTTTGTAGCTTCTGAACCTCTCATATGCTTACACAAGTTAATATCATTAACGAAAGTCTTTGCTGATCAATCTGATCAAAAGAAAAAATACATCTTTCCTGAACTGTCTTTCATGATTATGGTCTTAAATAGTTTTCAAACACTGGCATGAACGATAGGACATGAAGTTTTTAGAGCATACTCTAACAATTAGGAGTGAAAAACAGGTGATTATGACAAGTAAATTCAATAAATTTGGTATATCTTTCTTTATGTATCTGAGAATTCATGCTGTTGGTATTCATTGTAACTTTGAAATTCAGGGCATCAGATTCAGTGTATTTAAAAGATTCAACACGAATCAAGTTTAAAGATGTATTTCGCCATTATTACTTTTCCAGAATGGCCTGGCTGTTTATGGAACCTGGATGCTAATGAAGTGACTCTGAGTTGCAGAAGCCAGATTTATTTAGTGTGTGTGTGTGTGTGTGTGTGTGTGCTTGCACATGTGCGTGCATGCATGTGCAGGGCTAAGATGTTTTCATTAGGTTATATTTCCAGGAAATACACATTGTCAGATGGCCCCTGGTAATTTTACATTATCAACATCAATAAATGTAATCAAGCTATTTACTCAAGAATTTTTAAACATTTTAACACTTAACTAGGAATGGAGGTAGGGGAAGTAGGAGTAGAAGGTGGAAAGAGAATGGGAAAGAAGTGTATTGAGTGTTTCTGTTTTGGCTTTATTCTTGGAGTTCAAAAACTTTCTGAAGGGAAAAGTAGTTCCTGACTCCTCTCTTCCTGTGGTGGAATAGAAATGGGTATCATTTCCATCTTGGGGCACCAAGAAGGAACCTCCTGACTATCTTCATCCTCCCCCACCATCATGTATGTGACAAAAACAAAACAAAACAAAACAAAAACAAAAAGCAATCCTTCTCTCTCCTCCACCATTCTGCAGACTTAAGAAGTTGTTCTATTAAAATGCCTTTACATCTTAATGTGAATGACAGTAATAAGGCATTCAATTTTCAACTGTTTAATAAAGTTGTTTACTGACTGGTGACCCAGTACTGATAATGGAGCAAATATTCTTTTGAAAGAGGAAAAGTCTGATTCAGTGTCACAGGGGAGAGAGAACTTTGGGCTTTGAAGTGGTAGTATTAGAGCATGTGTCCTTGACAATTCTCTAATTTCTTTGATCCCCAGTTTTCCCATATATATTACATACATATATGTCTATTTATGAATTTTACTTAAGAAAGAGTTGCATAGCACACAGTTTATAAATTATAATAAAATAAAAATACCCTTTTAAAAAAAGATTTTATTTATTTATTAGAGAGAGAGAGGTTGAGGGTGGTGCAGAGGGAGAGGGAGAAGCAGACCCTCCACTGAGCAGGGATCCCGATACTAGGCTCCATCCCAGGACCCTGGGAACATAACTTGAGCCAAAGGCAGTTGCGTAACTGACTGAGCCACCCAGGTGCCCCAGAAAATACTCTTTATTGTAAATTCCATATAGCCAACTGATTCTCACAAGATGCTGATTTTTGTCAAATGCATGCATCCATAACCAACCTATGGGTGCAACTCAACCATGATTTGACAATTTTTGTGCTATTTGTAATGTAACAGCTACAGATAGATATGACACACTTTTAAGTTTAGTCTGTGTTGTTAACATTTTATGCAACACTTCTAAATTCTAGACAGACAACAAAAACAATAAAGACAGACCTGATTTGCCAGTTTCCATGGTGTAAATATTTCCATTGTGGCTCATTTAAGCTACTGTCATGATGGCACTGAATATGGAATTGGGAAGGGATATAAAAGAGTGCTCTATTACATATTGTTTTTATCAAACAGATAAAATAGATATAAATAACTTCCAAAGGCATAGATAATAGTAAAAATAATTAGGAATTAAAGAGGTTTGGATCTTTGTTATCTTTATTTTAAAATATAATTTAACTGTAAATTTATGTAAATTAACTTTTTAAAAGATATTATTTATTTTAGAGAGGGAGGGAGAAGGGCGAAAGAGCACATGAGCAGGAAATGGGTCAGAGGGAAGGAGAGAGAATCTCAAGCAGACTCCTTGCTGAGCTTGGAGCCTGACATGGGGCTCGATCTCATGACTCTGAGATCATGACCTTGGTTGAAATCAAGAGTTGGTCCCTTAAACAACTGAGACACCAAGGTGCCCCTATATAAATTAATTTTTAATAATGGTATGTTAAATAACTGGCTTATAATATTCCTGAAAGTTACGGTGAGCTCTTGTGAGCTGGTAGGAGTTAGCCATAGCAAACCAGTGACTCCTTCCCAGAGGCCTCCATATTCTTGCTCCAGTCTGGACTGGTTGATTTCTAGGATTACTGCAGGGTTATCATATCAGGATTTCCCTTTTTAATATTCCTCTTATTTTCCTCTTTGCTTTATTACTTCCTCATCTTGCTGGAGAACACCTGCAAGTAACTTGCAAAGAAGTTACCTTTATATATGAAGTGGGTAAATTTTCTGAGTCCTTGCATGCTTGCTGACATCCTTATTTTCTCCTCATGTATATAGATATTTATATTTTAATTAATTAATTATTTATTTATTTGACAGACAGAGATCACAAGTAGGCAGAGAGGCAGGCACAGGGAGAGAAGGAAGCAGACTCCCTGCTGAGCAGAGAGCCTGATGCAGGGCCCAATCCCAGGACCCTGGGATCAGGATCTGAGCCAAAGGCAGAGGCTTTAACCCACTGAGCCACCCAGGTGCCCCTATTTTCTCCTCTTATATTTAATTGAAAGTTTCAGTTGAAAATAATTTGCCCTCAAAAATTTGAAGGGCTTGCCCTGTTGACTTTTAGAAGCTTGGGCTGCTGTTAAGTAAGTGGGTGCATACTTTCTCGCACTCTGGAAGATTTTAGGATCTTTTCTTCATCTTGGCATTCTGAAATTTCATAGAGATGTGTCTAGGCCTATGTCTTTTTTCATTCATTTTGTAAGATATTTGGTGGGACTTTTCAAAATGAAGATCAATGTCCCTCTTTTTATATAGGATCTTTGATAATCTTCTCTCCTCCGTTTTTTCTTTTTTTCCCAGAGCCTTATCAATCAATCAATCAATCAATAAATCAATCAAATGTGAGGCTTCTCAGATTGACTCTCTCTCTCTCTTTTACATATCTCATATTTTTTCTATATTGTCTTTTGTTCTTGATCCTGGGAGATTTTCCTCAATGTACCTTCTAACTCGCTACTAAATTTCAGTGTAGTTTAATTTCCAAAGTGATTTCTTATTCACAAGTGTTTTCTTCTTACAGCATCTTTTCCTTTTCTTATTTCTTTTCTTTCCTTTTCTCTTCTTTTTTCCTTTTCTTAGCATCCTTTTATTTTATGGACCCAATATTTTCTGAAATCTCCCTGAGAATATGTTTATAACTCTAAAAGCTTTTTCCCTCCTTGAAAAAAGGAGGAAAAAGTAATTGAAAAAGAAATCACTTGTCTTTATATTTCCCAGGGCCAATTTTTCTTCTTTATTTTGATTTTTTCCTCACATTTCTAAACTTGTGAATACTTGATAGTATATTGATTTCTACTTTGTGTAATTAATAAAATAATATAATTGGACAAATGACAAAATATGTGTATTTAAGGATATTCACACAGTTTTATTTTTAGTAATAATGATAGCCAGCATATAGTGAACACTTTTTATGTGCCAGGCATATGTTCATGAGCTCTAGAGTGCATATGTTTATGCGCTCTACATTTTTATTTTTTATTTTTATTTTTTTGCACTCTACATTTTTAAACTCAATTGTCACAACAAACATTTGAAGTAGATATTATTATATTCCCATTTTATAGGTGAGGAAACAGATCCAGTGAGGTTAAGCAACTTGCCCTTGATTGCGCAGTTAGTAGGTGGCAAGATTCTGACTCAGGCTGAGATTCAGAGTGAGTGTGTGGGGTGTTTTGTTTTGTTTTGTTTTTATTTTTATTTTTTTATTTACTTTAAAAAAAAAGTTGTTATTTATTTATTTGACAGAGAGAGAGATCAAAAGTAGGCAGAGAGGCAGGCAGAGAGAGAGGAGGAAACAGGTTCCCTGCCAAGCAGAGAGCCCCATGTGGGCCTCAATCCCGGGACCCTGAGACCATGACCCGAGCCGAAGGCAGAGGCTTTAACCCACTGAGCCACCAGGCGCCCCCCCCCGCCCCTTTTTTTTAGTAGGCTCCATGCCTACTGTGGAGCCCAGTGCAGGGTTTGAACTCACAACCCTTTGATCAAGACCTGAGCTGAGATCAAGATTCAGAAGCTGACTGAGTCACCCAGGTGCCCCCAAGTGAGTGTTCTTAACCATGAGTAATAGCAGTTTTATAATAAAGATTAGAAATAGACCTAAAGATTAATAGTACTTATAGTTGGATTGTGTAATTATGAGTACTATTTTTGTGAATTTCCTTTTATTTAAATTAAAAAAATTTGGAATCATGGGTACATATAAATTTAAAAATTGCTATTTTTAAATTGAGATAGAAATCACATACCATAAAATGTACCTACAAAAGTGTACGATTCAGGAATTTTTACGATTCAGGTGTTGCATGATCTCACTAATTCTAGAACATTTTTGTCATCCCAAAGAAGAAATCCTCTAACCATTAAGCAGTCACTCTTCATTCTCTCTTCTCCCCAGCCACTGCCAACAAGTTGTATACTTTCTAGCCTTATGGATGTACCTATTATGGTAAAGAAATACATGGAGTCATCTGATATGTGGCCTTCTGTATTTGGTCTCTCAGTTAACGTAATTGTTATCTACCACCCCAGGCAGCTAAAAAATAAAAAAATTAAAGGGGCGCCTGGGTGGCTGAGTGGGTTAAAGCCTCTGCCTTCAGCGCAGGTCATGATCCCAGGGTCCTGGGATTGGGCCCGCATCCAGCTCTCTGCTCAGTGGGGAGCCTGCTTCCCCTTCTCTCTCTGCCTACTTCTCTGCCTACTTGTGATCTCTCTCTCTATGTCAAATAAATAAATAAAATCTTAAAAAAAATAAAAAATTGCCTTTGACTTTTTTGATAAATGCCCATAGGAAAAGGTTGTTAGACCTGGATGAGCTCTGAGTTAGGTCAAGTAGAGGACTTTCTGAGTAGGGATTTCCAGGGAACCACCAGACAGTTTTTTGTGAGTAGGGTTTTGTAGGACTTCTAAACCCTTCTTTCCTTCAGGTGGTTGCCAGATTGTGGGTCGTTGATTTTCCTGTCTGACTTTAATAGTGCTATATCTGCTTTCTCTTTGATAGTATTTTATTCTTTAATCCTTTTAAAACATTTACTTTGAAATATTTTTAGACTTGCAGATAAGTTGTAAAAGAATTTAAAAAATTTCCACACAGTTGACCCTTGAGCAATATGGGTTTGAATGGCATGGGTCCACTTATATGTAAATTTTTTACGTGTATATATATATAGTACAGTACACTAAATGTATTTTCTCCTATAATTTTCTTAATATTTTCTTTTCTGTCACCTACTCTATTGTAAGAATACAGTATATAATGCATGTAATGTACAAAACACATAATGCGTTAATCAACTACTTATGTTATTGGTAAGACTTCTGGTCAACATAGGCTATTAGTAGATGAGTCTTTGGGGAGTCAAAAGTTACAGACAGATTTTCAAGTGCACAAGAGTTCAGTGCCCCAGCCCTTGAGTTGTTCAAAGCTCAACTGTATACTCTTTACCCAGAATCCCCAAATGTTAATTAGCATTTTATCATTGCTTTATCCTTGCATGTGTGGGATAAAGACAAATAATTTTCCCCCCTGAAATTTGGAAGAGTATGTTGTGGACATGATGCCCTTTTATGCCTAAATAATTCTATATTTCTTTCTTTTTTTTTTTTTTTTTTAAAGATTTTATTTATTTGTCAGAGAGAGAGGGAGAGAGAGTGAGCGAGCATAGGCAGAGTGGCAGGCAGAGGCAGAGGGAGAAGCAGGCTCCCTGCTGAGCAAGGAGCCCGATGCGGGACTCGATCCCCGGACGCTGGGATCATGACCTGAGCCGAAGGCAGCCGCTTAACCAACTGAGCCACCCAGGCGTCCCTCTATATTTATTTCTTAAAAGACAAGGACGAAAAGTACAATTATCAAAATTAGGAAATTAATATTGGTATAAAAATTATTCTCTAATCTGCAGGTTTTATTGATGTTTCACCAATGTTTTCATTAACATTATTTAGCAAAGAAAATTACCTTTTCTCTGGTAAAGGATCTCGTCCAAGTTCACCTGCTGTAGTTAGCTGTCATTTCCATTACTTTTTTTCTTTTTCTTTTTTCTTTGTTCTTTTTTTTTTTTTTAAGATTTTATTTATTTATTTGACAGAGAGAGTGTCAGTGAGAGAGGGAATACAAGCAGGGGGAGTGGGCAGAGGTAGAAGCAGGCTTCCTGCAGAGCAGGGAGCCTGATGCAGGGCTGGATCCCAGGACCCTGGGATCATGACCTGAGCCTAAGGCAGCCGCTTAAAGACTGAGCCACCCAGGCACTCCTACTTTTTGTCTTTTTACATGATTTTGTTTTAGATGTGTGTCCTGTGAATAGAATAGAGCTGGATTAATTTTTTTAACTCACCCTAAAATCCTTGAATTTTATTATGATAATGTAACCCATTCACATTATTGCTGTTACTAATTGATTTGTACTTTCCCTGACATCATTTATATTTTCTGCTTATTTAGTGTTATCTTATTGTTTCTTTCCTTCTTTGTTTCTCTTTTCTGTCTCTTCTGAGTTAATATGTTTTCTTTGTTCAATTTTTTTTTTAGTTATTTGAGGATTGAGTATTCTTTTGCTATACTTATAATGGTTACCCAGAATCCCCAAATGTTAATTCTTTAACATATATACTTAATTCTTTAACATATATACTTAAATTTTTATTTTTTTCTTGGAACACAGGATTAATAATTATCTACATTCCCCCTTAACAAGATAATGGTTTTAGCAAGCCCTGTCTTACTTTTTCCATCCTTTTCTGCTATCTCTTATATTGAATTCACTTAAGATTTTTGTCATTTAAGAAACAATTTTAGTATATGTGCTGCCGAAGCGAGCACTCATTTAAGAAACAATTAATAAATCATTAAGTTTATACTTTTTAATACTTTACTGGTTTTTTGCTCACCATTGTTTCATATATCCATGTTTGTATTCTTCATTTTGTTAGACTTGGCCTCCAAGTAATTCATTCTGTAATAATCTGATGTTGTTAGCTTTTCTAAGTTCCTGAATATGTGAAAATAGTTCTCATCACCCCCCCACTCATACTGAATGCTAATTTTATTGGGTATATAATTCTAGATTAAGAATTTCCTTGAGAAGTCTGTCTTCTAGCATCCAGATGGCTAATGAGAAGTCTTACTTCAGTCTGATTTTTGCTCCTTTGTAAGTGAAGTATTTTTTCACTCTTTTACTTAGTGTTCTACAGTTTCACCATGGTGAGTTTGAATATGGGTCTTAAAAAAAATCATCTTATTGGGCACTTGTCAATTTCAGTTTGAAGACTTGTACCTTCCTTCAGCAGTTGGAAACAATTTGAACCACCAGGAACTTCCTATTATGTAGAATATCATTATATGTAGCCTCCTAACTAACCTCTTTCATCTGTTTATGTTCTCCACAAAACAGCTAAAGTGCCTTTGAAAAAAATCTATTATGGAAAATTTCAAGCACATAAAAGTGGAGAGAATGGCATAATCAACCTCTATGATCCCATTATCCAGTTGCAACAGTTATCAACTCAAAACAGTTTTATTTCACCTTTACCTTCCTTTCTTACCTGTCTGATTATTGTGAAGCAAATCCCAGATATCACATCATTTCATATGTATATATTTCTCTGTTTTGAAAAACATAACCAGAATGCCATTAATATGTTTAAAAATGATATAGTCAGATATCCAGCTAGTAGTTAAATTTTTCTACTTGCCCCATTTAAAAAAATGTATTCAAATCAGTGTCCAACTAAGATCCATACATACAAATGGTCATTATGTTCCTTTGTTCTGCTTTAATTCATATGACTTGATCCTCTCCTCCTCCATTTTTTTTTAGTTTGTTGATTGAATAAATCAGGGTATTTATTATATAGAGTGTTTTATAGAATAGGTTTGTGATTCATGATAATTTTTTAGATCCATTAATTCATTGGGGTTGCAAAAATGGTATTTCATTTCTATAATTCCTCCTTTTTTATTAGCTAGAATACTTCTGTAAGAGAAACTTCTTTTTACTCATTAACTATTTAGTTACCCTGAGATACAAATTATATAGGAAAGACAGGATAAATGCTTGATTTTTTTCTCTTTTTTCTCTCAGTTTCAAAATAATGAGCTGTCTTCCTAACATCCTTCAGTAACTGTTGAGCTATTTTTCATTTTAAAATTATTTTTTGTTATCATTATAAACTTAACGGATTTGAAATGTGTGATGTATTCCAATCCACAGTAGTTATTCTTATTGAAACTCAAATTGTTCCATCTTTGACCAGCACCCTTCTTTTCAGAATGGCTCCTGAGCCATTTATTTATTTATTTATGAAATCTTTATGTGTGTATGTGTGTGTTTAAAAGATTTATATATTTATTTTGGAGAGAGAGATGGGGGTTGAACAGGGAGAGGGGCAGAGGAAGAGGGAGAGGGACAGAAGCATATATTCTCTGCTGAGCAGAGAGCCTGATGCAGGGCTTGATCCTACGACCCTGAGATCATGACCTGAGCTGAAATCAGGAGTCAGTCACTTAACAGATTGAGCCACCCAGTTGTCTCCAGGGTGGTTCTTGAGAACTTTTGATATGACTCTGGTAGTCTTTGACAGCTTTGGTAACAAGATATTCCAGGCTCATCTTGTATCTTCATTGTCTTAGACCTGGAATAACCATTACTATCAGAAGCCCTTGCTTCTTTTAGTGGAAAATGGTATCTAGTGACCATAATCTGGGCACCAGGAGCACTCTGCTATAGAGTTTATTATTTTTTCAAGTATTGTCAAGTTCAAGACCAGGAAAATTTAATACCTTTTTTTGTAAGATAAAATACATTATGAGTGGTGGTGAGTGCTGTGTGTTGTATGAGACTGATGAATCACAGACCTGTACTCCTGAAGCAAATAATATATTACATGTTAATAATAAAAAATACATCAGCATGTTTGCAGTTTAAATTTAGGACACAGGCTTTTCATTAATCTCATGTGTTTTACTACTGTATATATTTTCTCCATGCCTCAAAAATCCCAGTTCCCATTGGCACCTCACCAACATAATAATTCATTTGCTTTATTCCACAACATACACACAAGAGTCTCAATGTAACAATACCAAAACAACCACTAACAAAAAAATTACTGAGAACAGTTTAAGACTTTACATTTTGCTTCAATTCTGTTTTCTTTCCAGTATATTGTACTAATGATATATAGTTAAAATACATTTTAAAGCACTTGCAAATGTTCTTTTCTGTGTGGTCATGCCACAAACTCAGTACATAGATAAATTTATTTTGCTTTCAATTTTTAGAGATTGGTTTTTTAAATTAAATTTTATTTTATAGTTATGAAATATATTTACATAAAATCACGGTTAAATTAATAAAATAAGATGTATTTAAAAAGTCTTAGTTTCTTTTTTTAATAGTTTTTTTTTCTTTTTAAGATTTTTTTTATTATTTGACACAGAGAGAGAGAGATCACAAGTAGGCAGAAAAGTAGGCAGAGAGAGAGGGGGAAGCCAACTCCCTGCTGAACAGAGAGCCTGATGTGGGGCTCGTTCCCAGGACCCTGGGATCATGACCTGAGCTGAAGGCAGAGGCTTAACCCACTGAGCCACCCAGGAGCCCCTAAAAAGTCTTAGTTTCTAAACTTGTTTCCTCCATCACCCTGTTCTCTCCCTCCCCATGTAGATAACCATTTTTAAAAATGTATCCTTCCATTAAAAAATAAATATGTATTATATATACTTAGCTTTGAAATAATATGTATACTGACATATATACATATATATGCATGTATGTGTGCAAATACAGATAAGACTTCTAGGTTCATCTATTAGATAAGTGGTAACATATATATGCATACATTGATCTTCTAGAAGTGTCAATATAGTCATGTTACTCACTCCTTGTTCTAGAACTGTTCAATAAGTTTTCATTGTTCTTAGGGTTAAAAAAAAAAATCTTCAAATGATCTTCATGGCCTGGCATCTGTTTACTTGACTTCTTCATTTTAAACCAAGCAACTCTCTTTACTCTGTGTACTGTAGCCACTTGAGGTTTCTTTCAGCTCCTTGAACATTCTCTGTTCTTTTTTGCATTAAGATTCTTTCACATGATGTTCTCTCTATTTGTAGGTTTTTTTCCTCTCCCATCCAATTTAGATAATTTCTACTTATTCTTCAAATTTAAATTTAAAAGTTACTACTTCAGAGAAACTTTGTCTGCCTCATCAGATTAAAATAGGTCCTCACTGTTATAAATTTTCTTAATATTTCATAGTTTCCCATGGTATTTATCATAATTACAATTTTAAAATATTAATGAAAATTCAAACTTGGAAAAAGGTTGAGAGAATAGTATAATGGATCCCTGTGTTTATATCACCCAATTTTAACAATTGACTCAATTTCAGGCTTGTTTGAACTATATACCATCCTCTGATTATTTTGAAGGAAATCCTAGACACCATAAAATTTAATTACTAAAATTTTGGCCTTATAATTATCATCTGATAACTGTGAGCTCTGTTGTTCACTGACTAAATTCCCTGAGTTCAGGGATTTGATTGTCTTGTTCTAGTTCAGTGCTGTGAATGAGTGGATTGTTACAGATTATTGGAGAAAACAGGAATATGCATTTAACATATTGAGAATTCAGCACAGCATTTGTCATGTTCTCCCACAGAATCTTGGATTGTCTAGAATTAAGAAGAATTAAGTGGACCCATTTCTTTTTTCTTTTTTTTAATGTTTAATTTTTTATTTTTTTATAAACATATAATGTATTTTTATCCCCAGGGGTACATGTCTGTGAATCACCAGGTTTACACACTTCACAGCACCCACCATAGCACATACCCTCCCCAATGTCCATTACCCCACCCCCCTCCCTCCCCCCCTCCCCCCAGCAACCCTCAGTTTGTTTTGTGAGATTAAGAGTCACTTATGGTTTGTCTCCCTCCCGATCCCATCTTGTTTCTTTTATTCTTTTCCTACCCCCCAAACTCCCCATGTTGCATCTCCACTTCCTCATATCAGGGAGATCATATGATAGCTGTCTTTCTCCGATTGACTTATTTCACTAAGCATGATACCCTCTAGTTCCATAAGTGGATACATTTCTTGTTGATTGATTACAGCCAAATGGATTAATGAGATTATGGTTTTTAGTGGTGCGTTCTCCCCATGGTCTGCTCTTGTTCTATATATATGGATACATATATTCCATATCTATATATATTTGATCAGTGACTTGGATAAGTAGAGAGGACAATTTTCTCAAATATGGGAGGCATTTTCCAATACTGGAAAACAGAATCAGAGCCCAGAAATGATTTTGACAGCCAGAGGTGACAGACAAAACCAGGGAGAGAAATTTAGTATTAGTAACTTAATAGTCTTGTACTTAGGACCAAGAGACACAGTTGCAGGAGCTTATTGGGGGGGAACATGTGGCTTAGCAGCAGCATGTGTTAAAAATACCCAGAGTCCACACTGTAGTCACTCTGGTGAGAAGATAATTCAAACTGGATTTTCAGCATCATAAGGGTAGTGCGACAATTCTAGTCTTCCCACTTCCATTGGGTGCTGTCCTGACACTGTACTGAACGTGGAGCCCTATGCCCCTCAAAAGTTTTAAGACCACTTGAATTCACTCCAGTTATTTTTATTTTATTTTATTTTTTAAAAATATTTTATTTATTTATTTGACAGACAGAGATCACAAGTAGGCAGAGAGGCAGGCAGAGAGAGAGAAAGGAGGAAGCAGGCTCTCCGCGGAGCAGAGAGCCCGATGTGGGGCTCGATCCCAGGACCCTGGGATCATGACCTGAGCTGAAGGTAGAGGTTTTAATCCACTGAGCCACCCAGGTGCCCTGGTTATTATTATTTTAAATTATCTTATACATTTTTGTTGGGGGCAACACCTATTAAAAATGAAAATGCATTTGCTCTACTAATTTCATTTACAGTATTTTGTCCTACAGATATACCTGCACAAGTTTGCAGACACACACACATGTGACTAGTCATTATCACATTGCTTATAAAGCAGAAACACTGGAAACAAGTTAATGTCTGCAATAGAGAATGCATCCGCGCAGGGTTATATTATACAGTCCTTAAAAAATGAATAAGGTGTGGGGCGCCTGGGTGGCTCAGTGGGTTAAGCCTCTGCCTTCGGCTCAGGTCATGATCTCAGGGTCCTGGGATCGAGTCCTGCATCGGGCTCCCTGTTTGGCAGGGCGCCTGCTTCCTCCTCTCTCTCTCTGCCTGCCTCTCTGCCTACTTGTGATCTTGCTCTGTCAAATAAATAAATAAAATCTTTAAAAAAAAATGAATAAGGTGTATTTTGTAAGAAATAAATTCCAAAACATTTGTTAAGCCAACAAAAGCAATTTGGAGAATAATGTATAGAGCATACTACCGTTTCAGTGTGCTGGAATTCTTGAGGGGCATTGGTACATATGTATACATATACTTGCACATGCATAGGGTATTTCTGGGGAGAGATATATCCAACTGATAACACGGGTTGCTTCTGAGAAAGGGAATTGTAGGTAAAGAGTCAGGGGTGGGAAGTCAACCTACCTTTTGCTGTATATAATATACTATTTTGTATTTTTGGATTTTTCTTTAATAATACTTTAGATAATTATAATAATACTAAAGATAATAATACTTTAGAATTAATTACTTTAGAAAAATATGCATTCAGAGGTGCCTGGGTGGGTCAGTCGGTTAAGCTGCTGCCTTCGTCTTGGGTCATGATCCTGGGGTCCTGACATGGAGCCCTGCATCAGGCTTCCTGCTCAGTGGGGTGTCTGCTTCTCCCTCTCCCTCTGCTCCTCTCTCCCCTACTCATGTTCTCTCACATGTTTGCTCTCTTTCCCAAGTAAATAAACAAAATCTTTTTTTTAAAAGTATGCATTAATTTTGAAAACATTTATTTTGAAAAATATGAAAAAAAGAAAACATTTATTTTGAAAACAAAATAAAATAAGTCCTATTAAATATTACACCTCCCATGATTAATATTTGGTTTCTGTAGCTTTGGACATTTGCAAATTTACCTTGTGAATTTTTTTCCACAATGATTGAGAGAGTAGTAATTACAATATAATAAATAGATATGGATGGAAAGGAAAGATGCCTATATTTTGAGTATACTGAGTTTGAGATGTCAGTAGGACAGTAGATGGAAATGTCCTCTAGGCAGTTGGAAATGTGGACTAGAGCAAGTCAGGACTGAAGATGGATACAAAAGATTAATAAAATTCCCAAAAGAAAGAAGGTAGAGAGGAGAGAAGTGGGCAGTGGGCAAAACCAAAGGGAGTACTTACATTCGGGGTCAGAAAGAGAAAGAGAACCAGAGAACAAGAGGTAGATGTAGAGGTTGAACAGCATTATAAGACATCAGGGGAGGGTGCCTGGGTGGCTCAGATGGTTAAGCATCTGCCTTCG
This sequence comes from Mellivora capensis, assembly GCA_004024625.1. Taxonomy (NCBI): domain Eukaryota; kingdom Metazoa; phylum Chordata; class Mammalia; order Carnivora; family Mustelidae; genus Mellivora; species Mellivora capensis. The sequence continues at coordinate 111,159 of PISX010004140.1, read as the reverse complement.
GCTCCGGTCATGATCCCGGGCTCCTGGGATAGAGTTCCGCATCGGGCTCCCTGTTCGGCAGGGAGCCTGCTTCTTCCTCTCCCTCTACTGCTCCCTCTGCTTGTGCTCTCTCTCTCTCTCTCAAATAAACAAATAAAATCTTAAAAAAAAATACATCAGGGGAGATAATCATCTGAAGCAACAGGAGTTGCTGGTGGTGGCTTGCTGCAGACAGTCCTAGGGGGATGGAAAGTGAGAACAGGCTGTTCCTTAGGATCCTTCAGTGGTTATCAAGAGGATTTTTTTTTTTTAAATTTATTTATTTGTCAGAGAGAAAGGGAGAGAGAACACAGGCAGACAGAGTGGCAGGCAGAGGCAGAGGCAGAAGCAGGCTCCCTGCCGAGCAAGGAGCCCGATGTGGGACTCGATCCCAGGACGCTGGGATCATGACCTGAGCCGAAGGCAGCCGCTCAACCAACTGAGCCACCCAGGCGCCCAGCAAGAGGATTTCTTTTGCATGATTAGATGGTGAGGAAATGGAGGAATTGAGAAAGGAACTCGCTTGTGAAGGGAAGGAAGGGGTCGCAGCAGTGTAGTTCAAGGAGTAGCCTGATGAGTGGAGGTGGGCCGTGTGTCTATGTATTTTAAGGTGGGGGGGGGTGCCTCAAAACATTTGTTACATTGGGAGGAAATAGTCACATAAGAAAGAATGAGTATGTAATGAAATCTGGCTCAGGTTGGGGGAATTAATGATGAAGTAAGGCCTCCAAGAATGGATGAGAATGAGGCCACAAAGGGAGTTTTTTACTTTCAAACAGAGAAGGTTCACCTCTTTTATTTATTTATTTTGATACCAATCACTTTTATTTATTTCAGGACATAAGATACTATTTAGACTCATGGATGATACTACGTTATAACCCTGTTTGAATAAAACCTTATTTTGCAAAGATAAGTTTTAAAAAAATCACAAAACTGGACAGATTAATGATATAACACATATCAAAGAGACTCAAATGTAGGTCATGGCTCTCATTCACTTAGTCCTACTGTTAAAGATGTTACAAAGATACATATTTAGAACACCACCCTGCTATTCTCTCTTGGGGAGGCTATATTCAAGTTGACAAGAAGTACCCCAATATTTATAAGCATAGCTGTTAACAAAGGGATCTTTCCCTGATTTTAGCAAGGAAAAATAGTCAAATTTTATTTTTTATGACTACTGACATGATTTAACTATATCACTTAGGCATATGGTCTTACTATTTCTCCCACTATGGCAAATTCCAGTTGTCTCAAGTCTTTTGCCTCAACCTTTCTGGAAATAAGCTTAAATATCATATATTTCAAACCTTCAAACTAAAATGTTATCTTTGTATATACATGTATCAGGTTGATATATTTACATATATCCTTTCCAATTTTAAGCTAAACAAAGACATGCATTTAGAGCTATATTAATGTATCCTAGCAAAGGATAACTCAACATAATATCAAAAGAAATTGTGACCTTCCATTTTCATGTTTAATAGAGAAAACATTGATTTTGACACATTATCTTAACTTATTCAGATAGCAGTCTAGTCACAATGGTTCCAAGAACACTCAAATAATAAACAGATATAATCAGATGTTAATGATTGGGCTTTGAACATTATAGCCAATGATGCCACGCATGCCTATGATCTTGCTGACACAAAACCACATCCATACCTTAGAGGCCACCAGACCATTCAGCACAGCTTCCTTAACTGTGAACTTTTTTTTTGTTTTTTAAAGATTTTATTTATTTGTTTGACAGACAGAGCTCACAAGTAGGCAGAGAGGCAGGCAGAGAGAGAGAGAGAGACAAGGAAGCAGGCTAGCTGCTGAGCAGAGCGCCAGATGGGGGGCTTGATCCCGGATCATGTCCTGAGCCAAAGGCAGAGGCTTTAATCCACTGAGCCACCCACGCGCCCCAACTGTGAACTCTTTGAAGCTGCCAATCTGAACACTAGTGATGATTTTTTTACAGCTCTGACTATTCCTAGGGATCTCAGCAGGAATCAGAGGGACCAGGTCCACCCTAAGATGGATGGAGCTGCCAAAATATGGCCAGTCTAGGCTTTGAGTCACAGCAGCTTTTCCCAGGAGTGGATGCTTCTCCACGAGGTTATGAACAGATTGGATCGTGGTTCTAGCATGGAAGTTTGTTACCCGGAACTGGGGGGTCCTTTCTCTCTGTGTGACTCTAGTGAGGGGAGGGAGGATGGGTAAGAGACAAAGAAGTGACATTAATGAGGAATCACCTCTACATATTGAATAAAAGAATGAATGTGATCATCTACAGGGAATAAGATGATGGTATGGAAGGGGTTTTACATTTATAGAACAGTCTTATAAATTTTATCATTTGAAAAGATGCAGGAGGGTTCTTCTTAATTTAGCAAGGCAGGTGGTATGCAGCAGCCTGATGTAAGGGAAGGAACATTAACTTTGTAGCCAGAAAGACCTGAGTTTGAGTCCTGGCTTTATTCCCTTTTAACAAGTTACCAAACATACCTTTCTCAGTTTCTTCATAGTAAAATGGGGACGAGAGTACTTACTTTGTCAAATAGTTATACACATTCCATCATAGGACATGTAAATTAGTTTCAGTTCCAATATCCATTTATTAATCTTTTACTGTGTGCCGATATTCCATTATATCTTTATCCTCAAGGAGTTTGATGTCTAGGAAGGAATTCTCTTCTTCATTCTTATTTGGGACAAGAAAACCCCTGAACACCCAACTTTTGCAGACTTGTGAGAGGACTTGCTGACTACTTTCCTGTCTGTGTACTTTTAGATACTAGATCAGATCCCATGTGCAAGTGTTGTTCCGGTCCGCCTGGATTTAGCCAATAATGCTGGGCAAGCCACTTCTCTAAGGCAGTGTGCCATGAATGTGACCCCTTGACCTCTGGCCAATGGGCTTGGCAGAGGGAGCCCTTTGCAGCTGCCAGTCATGAGGCATGAGGGGCCTTGGACTCCTGACTCCAATAGTGATTCAGCCTGTCTCATCATCATCTCTTAATAAACTCTTCTCTTTGTTATTGTTGTTGTTTGCAGCTAAACGTAGGGTTGTTTAACTTTCAAATAATCTCCCAGAGGGCAATGGTCCCAGACTGAGAACCTGAGAGCCACTGACCACAGTCATGAACAGTAATGACATTCGTCTATTTATTATCCCCATTACTTTTAGGGAGAATAAGTGAAGACATGCGTCCTTGATTAGGGAGACTGGAATTAATTGTGAAGATTGGACTTGGAGTGTGAGTCCAGAGAAATGTTAAATTAAATTCTAACGGAAATGCTTTGGCAAAAGGATTGTAAATTAAAGCTTTAATATGTGTACTCTAGTTGCTTAAGTGATTGTCACATCATTTAAGCATTTAACGGCAGTGAAATTGTTCCCGTGTTATCTGTAATTTGTGATGAAGATCAGCATGTCCAGATCAGATTTGGGCTAATTGGAGCTCATCACCAAGGAAAGGACAAAACATTCTGACCAATACCTGGATTGTATAATAGACCTCGTTCCCTTCTTCAGTCTTTTTTCAATGCAGCAGAACATTTAGAAGGATAGTAAGGATGAGGTCAGCCCCATTTCTAGGACTCTGTAAATATGAATCTTTCAGAGTTGGTGATTGACAGTTCATAGATGTATCTATTTCATACATGTGACCACTCTGTTCTCCAGGCAGGCCAGCCTGTCTTCTTCAGGGCTGATCTATTGTCCTCCTTGTCAGCTTTGCACAAGAATTATCGCAGTGTCACAGGCATCAGTAGAATGTTCCAGCTAACCTCTGTTAGGCCTTTGAGAAAAGATGGAAAACAAAAATAAAAACAAAGCAAAAATTGACAAGTGCCAAGGTACCTTCGGTGATTAACAATTTTCTTTAGACACTTTGTGATTCTGTTAAAATAGAAGCAGACCAGACAGAGATTAGCTAGCTTTGAGTAAGATAATGCATAGAAGAAAGTCACTCAGCACACGGCCAGTGGTCAATAAATGCAAGCTCTTATTACTGTTATTACCATTCTCTTCATTTTTTGGGATGAATGTCGCCTAATCCCCTACCTTCTCCCATTTTGGTCCTCAGGAATATTTGCCCTTTTCCTCTGAGCCTCAGTGGTATGAAGGTAAAAAACATTCATTCTCTTTCTAAGGACATGCTGCCCTGATGTTGAAGGTGAAGGACATAGTCAGTGGCCCTGGAAGCCCTTCTCCAGTTTCCAGGTAATTTTGCTGGGTCAGCACAGCCTGCAAACTGGCAGCTAGCTGGAAGATTGAGGTCATGTTCTGTGCTGGCCTACACTGGGGAATTGCTGTGTACAGCCAACGATCTTGCCTGGCAGTGAGCAGTTAAGAACAGCCCCAGACCCCACCTCGCAGCATTCCTTTAAACTATGCACTCCTCAACCAGCACTCAGATGCCCCACTAAGGGAGCCAGTCTTTGGATAGTCAAGGGCATTCTGTCCAAACATCATTATTCAGGCTAAACTAGAATTGCTATGTAGCTGCTTCTGTTCAACTCATTTTATAGATTGAAGAGGAGAATGTGGAACTTCTGTAGCTTCTAAATCAAATCTTATTTCAATGCCGATGACTCCTTATTCTAAAGAGTATCCTTTATATTCTATGCTTAAGACTTGACAGTTCTTTCTTTCTTTCTTTCTTTTTTTTTTGAAAAAGATTCTATTTATTTATTTGAGAGAGCAAGAGAGAAGGAGAGTGAGAGAGAGCATGAGCGGGTGGGGGGCAGAGGGAGAGGGAGAAGCAGGCTCCCCACTGATCAGGGAGCCCACTGTGGGACTCGATCCCAGGACCCTGAGATCATGATCCAAGCTTAAGGCAGATGCTTAACTGACTGAACCACTCAGGTGCCCTAACATTTCTAGTAGTGACCATTTCTGGTTTCTACCCTTTGTAAAGAGAGACGAATGAAAGAAGGTGGCTGGGCATGGTTGTGGAAACAGCCAGGCTACAGTGACTGAAACATGTTAGTGGTTACGGTTGCTGTTCTTCTAGTTCCTTGGGTTAGAGACGTGGGAGTTATTTCTCCCTCCCTGCTTCTTCTCCAACAAGCACTCAGGCACCAGGTTCGGGGATTCCTCCTGCTCAGTGGATTCCATGCCCACCCCTACTATGCCCTTCGTACATTCCTAATGTTTGTGTTTTTTATTATCTCATGCATGGAAGAATGTAGCAGTTGTATTCTGTCCTGTTGATCTCATTTGTTCTGTTCTGTTGATCTCCATTTTACCCCCTAGTAGATGAATCTTCATCAGTCACCTCTGTCATGCCACTTTCTTGTCCCAGATTCCTCAATCCCTCCCTATTGTCTAGGGTAGTGATTCTTTTTTTTTTAGCCTGGATGACTAAATTTTATTAAAATGTTGTTACCCCTAAATTAGTTTAAATCAATTATTAAATTGATGAAACAATTGTTTAAAATAATTACAAAATGTAACTCCAATCCAGAATCAATCTGGATTTTTAAAAATACTCAATAACTTTACTTCAAAATTAATAGGGAAGAAATTTCCCTATTATTGCCAATATATTAATTTTGAAAAGGAAAAACAAAGAGGAGAGTTATCCATTCAGATATTAAGGCAAACTACAAAGCCATAACAAGAAAAATATATGTGATACTGGTGTAAGAATAAATAGATCAATGGAATGGAACAGAGAATTTAGAAACAGACTTTGTATACATGAGAATTTAATGTATGATCAAATGGCCCCAGAAATCAATGGGAAAAAGAGAGAGGGTACTGGAAAAACAAGCTCACTATGTGGAGAAAAAGAAAACTGGGTCCCTACCAAGTATCATGTTCAAAAGTAGACTGCAGGTATATAAAATAACTAAATGTGAAAGATAAAGCTATAAAATTAAACTAAGATAATGTTGGAGACTTGAGACCACAGGAAATGGGACTTCTTAAATAAATCTCCAAAGCAAAAACAAAAACAGAGGGTAGGGGGGAGAGAGGGGGAGAGAGAGAAGATTGATTATATAAAAATTAAGGATTTCTGGGGTGCCTGGGTGGCTCAATGGGTTAAGCCTCTGCCTTTGGCTCAGGTCATGATCTCAGGGTCCTGGGATTGAGCCCCATATGGGCTCTCTGCTCAGCAGGGAGCCTGCTTCCCTCTCCCCCTCTGCCTGCCTCTCTGCCTATCTGTGGTCTCTCTCTCTCTGTCAAATAAATAAATAAAATCTTTAAAAAATTAAGGATTTCTGTCCAATGAAGAAAATGTGGACAAAGTAAACAGATGATAAACCGGGAGAAAATATTTGCAGTATTAAACTAAGGAACTCCTGCAAATGATACTCTAGTAGGAAAAAATGCAAAGGGAAAAAAAGTAGCAATTCACAGAAGGAAGCAAATGACTATATCAGATATATAAACATATGCTCCAAATCATTAGTAACTAGTAATTAGTAAATGCAAAATAAAAATAATAAAATAATAAATAAATACTAAAAATAAAATTAAGTTAAAGGAATGTCATTTTGCACTTATCATTTTGGCAAACATCAAAAGAGTGGAAAGCATAGCCTATGGGAGAATAGGAACCATCATACATCGCTGGAAGGGGGTATGGGGTATAGATTGCTACAGCTCTTCTAGGGAGAAATAACGGCAGCTCTTGACCAAATTAGAAATCTACATACATTACGACCAGAAGTTCCACTCTTGGCTCTGTGTCCCAGGGAGTTCTCATGGAGGTCTGTGAGTGATTGCATTCAGACATGCTCATCACAGCGTTATTTGTGGGAGCGGGGACAAGGGCGTCATCCAGATGCGTACCCCTGGAGAATGGCTAATCACTTGTCAAAGGCGCAACTTGTGGAATCAGAAGCATCTGACCAGTTGCACACAGTTATGCAGATAACTTAAAAACATAGCGCTGAGGGAGGAAGAAAACCCGAGGGCATATGCGTGAGAATGAGGAATGAGACTGAAAGAATAAATACATAAAATGCAACAAGAGCAGGACCTTGCATGGACCAACAATGACAACATGTCACAGAGAGGATAATTAGCTCAATCCTGTGCCACGCACCGTCGTTCGCTGAATGCCCACTGCCATCTTCTCTCAGCCTCACTGACGCTGTGGTTATGCTGAGCTTTTTCTGGGAAAAGTCTCTTTGAAAGGTCCTTGCTTTTGTCTGTACTGTAAAAGGTTAGGATTTCCTTCACTCCCGAGCTCTTTTGGGTGGAACTGTCAGGCTGATCCGATTGAATTTATAGCTAGATATTTCTTTTCTGGTCTGTTGCTGATATATGGTAGTGATTCTCATCCCTCAGGGTACAACAGAATCATCTGGGAGGTTTGTTAAAAATTAGATGTCTCTTATAAGCAGGTGCTGAGGTTACAAAATAATCTATTCTCAAGTCCCACAGTGTAATGGGAAAGACAGGTAAAATAATGATAATCAGGGTTATTGCTGTTTATTTTCTATGCCAATTATTCAGCACATCAAATGTATTGCTTTACAGAAGATCCATTTTAGTTATCTTTTCATGTTATATATAAAGACTTTTCTCTTTCAGTAGTTCAGAAATTCCTTGAAGGCAGAGATTATATAATATCACTCTGCTGCTCTCCTTAACCCTAAAACATTCAACAAAAAACTTGTTGGGTAAGTCAGTGGCATACGTATGATATATTCACTGGGAGCTTAAAAATACAGGACAGATCCATCAAAAACACTGGAAAACCTTAGAGACACAAGACTGGGTAAAGAAATCCTCTATCAGATTAGATACATAGTTTGAAGCAACAGAATCAACCATCCCGGTGTGCCCAGGGATGAGGGGTGTCCTATGAGATAGGACTTACAAGGCTAAAACCAGGACAGTCATAGGCTCCACTGAGATGCACTGGTGGCCCTAGGATGTAGTAGAAAGATTCAGAATTAAGGGGCCTGGGTTAAATTCCAGGTTAAGTTCCTGATCACGGACAAATCTCTTAATGCCGATGGCTGCTTTAGCCATGAGAACATAAGTGTGTCCCTGGAAGCTAAAACATCATCCAGCCTGCAGATTCAGAATGAGTATCTCATCACAAACTACTGGGCTTGTCTTGTCCACTAGTTGGGCCAAGTCAGCATAAGCATATGTTCTTTATTAGATCAAAAATGGAAAGAATATATTTAACAACTTAAAAAAAATTAAATTTGTATTATTTATTAAATTCTTATCAAAGAAACTCCTTGAGTTTTTTATTCTAAAAAACTAAATCCTTACTTTTTTATATCCTTACTTTTAGTTTTTTATTTAAATTCAATTAATTAACATATAATGTATTATTAGTTTCAGAGGTAGCGTTCAATGATTCATCAGTCTTATGTAATACCTAATGCTCATTACAACACATGCCCACCTTAATGTCCATCACTCAGTTACTGCATCCCTCCACCCCACTCCCCTCCAGCAACCCTCAGTTTGTTTCCTATGATTAAGAGTCCCTAAAGGTTTGCCTCCTTTCCTGATTTCATCCTGTTGTTTTTTTTTCCCTTCTCTTCCTCTATCATCCTCTGCTTTGTTTCTTAAATTCCACCTATGAGTGAGATCATACGATAATTGTCTTTCTCTGATTGACTTATTGTGCTTAGCATAATACCCTCTAGTTCCAGTCACGTCATTGCAAATGTCAAGATTTCATTTTTCTTTCTTTTTTTTTTAAAAAAGATTTTATTTATTTATTTGTCAGAGAGAGAGAGCGAGAGAGCGAGTACAGGCATACAGAGTGGCAGGCAGAGGCAGAGGGAGAAGCAGGCTCTCTGCCGAGCAAGGAGCCCGATGTGGGACTCGATCCCAGGACGCTGGGATCATGACCTGAGCCGAAGGCAGCCGCTTAACCAACTGAGCCACCCAGGCGTCCCTCATTTTTCTTTTGATGGATGAGTAGTATTCTATTATGTATATGTATACCACATCTTTATCCATTCAGCTCTCAATGGATATCTGGGCTCCTTCCATGGTTTGGCTATTGTGGACATTGCTGCTATAAACAGGTGCACGTGCCCCTTTGGATCACTACATTTGTATCTTTGGGGTAATTACCTAGTAGTGCAATTGCTGGGTTGTAGGGTAGCTCTATTTTCAACTTTTTGAGGAACCTCCATACTGTTTCCTAGAGATATTTAACAACTTTTAGATCAACCTCCTGATTTTTATTGGCTCCATGAGGCTGGTTCCAATTGTCAGAGAGCTGGGTATGGATCCTAGCTTTGTCACTTACTAGCTGCTTGATATTAGATAAAGACTTTGTTTTTCTCATCTGAAGCATATGATAAGGCTTATTGTAATGTTTAAATGAGTACAAATGAATATATGTCATGAAACAGAGACTATTTTGTTTATTCAAAACTTTTCAAATGAGGAAACTGAACCATGGGGAGGTGAAGCACCTTGTCCAGGTATAGAGCCAGAACTGAAGCTCCCGTGGTCTATCCCATTCATGCTCTTAATTGCTGCTCTCTCCCTATTGCCTCCTGAACATGGGGACCTATGGCTTGGGGAGATGGTAGGACCCCAGAGGGCAAAGGCTGGATACATAGCAAGATTGGACCCTGGGTACTTAGAGCTCTAGAATCTAGGCCCTAAGTCTAGCAGGGAAGCTGTCTATCTTTGAGCAGCTGGACCTGGAGATAGAAACAAATGAGCACAATGGTCTGAGGGTAAGGCCTGTTCATGTTTTCTTAGAATTTTACAAGTCCCTATGATTCTTGGGCAACCTAAGGAAAAGAGGGTCTAGGATCGATTGAGATTACATTTACTAGCACAGGGGTTCTTATTTAAATTGAATTAAAGAAAATAAGGAAATTGATGTTTTCTTTATGTTTCAGTTTGTCATTGTAACATCATTCCTACTACACATAGAAAACAACCCTGAAAGACATACACAATAGGGTTTTTTGTTTTGTTTTCTCTCTTTCTTTTTCCTTTGGAGGAGTTTGGAGTTTGGATGAGAGGAGCTCACACATTTTGACTTCATACATTTACTCATTTTTTGGGCTTGGTTATAATGGGCTGTTATTGGGCTGAATTGTATCTTACCACCCCCCTTTCATTTGTATGTTGAAGCCCTAACTGCCAGTATGGGAGATAAGATAAAGAGGTAATTAAGTTAAATGAGGTCATTTGAGCAGGCCTAATCCAGGGAGACTGATATCCTTTAAGAAGAGGAGATTAGGACACAGGCACCCACAGAAGAAAGACCACATGAAGACACCAGGAGAAGACAGCCATCTACAAGCCAAGGAAAGAGGCATCAGAAGAAACCAATGCTGCCCACACTGATCTCAGACTTTTAGTCTCCAGACCTGTAAGAAGGTACATTTGTGTTGTTTAAGGCACCCAGTCTGTGATACTTTGTTATGGTAGTCTCAGCTGACTAGGACATGGGCATTATCTTGGTTTGGGCTTCCCCAGATGCATATGGGCATTTACACACCAGTAGTTTATTTGGGAGGTGATCCCAGGAAGCCTCAACTGGGAGAGGGGATGTGAGAGAGAATGGAAGGAGACCAATCCGGAGCTGCTGGGGACAACTGAGGCCAAGTCCCCCTGTAGGCCCCAGAAGGCTGTGTAAGGCACACAGTCCAAGATGGTGCCCCAGAGGCCTGAGGAACTGGGTTGTGGCCCCACACCCCATCTCTTATTTGCCTGGATCAGTGGTTGGCCCACTTCCCCAGCTCTGGCCTTGGAAGAAAGATGGCCTTCTGCAGGCAGGTGTGAGATGTGATACGAGCCATATGCTCTCAGTGCTCCTGCATCAGGCTCACAGTGCCAGCCTTGCCGTCCTACCTGAATCCCTAGGAACTGGGCTTTGTTTCTGCCAAAGGTCTCTAAGTTTCCTTTAAATCAGTGACATACTGATTAAATAAGCGGTGGCACTCTCCCTTTCTTAAGCTAGCTGAAGGCAAACAGCGAAATTTACTTTTCTCATAGAAAAATTAAAATAGAGCTCTCAGTGTTGTGGGACAGCTAGAGACCCAACTTCCCACCTTTTCCTATCATAAATGAGAGGGATGCCTGGGTGGCTCAGTTGGTTAAGCAGCTGCCTTCGGCTCGGGTCATGATCCCAGTGTCCTGGGATCGAGTCCCACATCAGGCTCCTTGATCGGCGGGGAGCCTGCTTCTCCCTCTGCCTCTGCCTGCTACTCTGTCTGCCTGTGCTTGCTCTCTCTCTCTCTCCCTTTCTCTCTGACAAATAAATAAATTAAAAAAAAAAAAATGAGACAGTAACTACTCCGTACCTTCACCTATGAGTACTAAAACAAAGAATGCAGGTAAAGTTCTCAGCAAAGGGTCTCGCTAGTAACCCCAAACATCAAAGCAAATTGATAATACTGGTAATTTGTGTATTTGTGTCTGGTAACCAGAAATCTCTGTGTTACATTAACAAAATGAACCGTGTCCTCAGATACTGTTTCACCTGTGAGCAGGGCAGAATTTGACCATTGATCTTTTGTCCTGGCTTAAGTATCTCCAGGTTGAACTATGGGGGAAGATTTAGTTGAAGTAAAATATCCTAGGAGAGCTGGAGGCTGGCCCTGAAGGTATAGGGGAGAGGAAAGGGGAGGGGGAAGTAGGCAGCTAGGCCCCAAGCCTTGGTGGTGGGGGAGTGGAGGGTGGGGGTGGACAGTGTTGGGAGGGTGGGGGTGGGGAGGGTGTGGGAGTGTTCGGGGGAGGGGTGGACACCTCCCTGCTCCTGCTGCCTTCCCCAGGTGCCCCCCCCCCCCCATGCTCTATGCCAGTTGTCCCTGTGACTTTGACAGACTGCTGGGGCAAATATAAATGACTAGTGATATAACAAAAGTTGGTTGCCTTCATTATAAGCCAGAACATGGGAATTAAAACAACAGATAATTGACTGTGGGTGTTAAGGAGGGGAGGTACAGTTAGAAAACTTTATAAATGAATGCTTCCCGATTGGAGTCATTATTTATTTGTTTTTTAAAATATTTTATTTATTAATTTGAGAGAGAGACAGAGAGTGCACAAGCATGAGGGGTGGAGGTGGGAGGGGGGAGGCTGGAGGGGCAGGCAGAGAGAGAAGCAGACTCCCTGCTGAGCAGGGAACTTGACAGGGGCTCAATCCCAGCACCAGAATCAGGACCTGAGCTGAAGGCAGATGCTTAACGGACTGAGCCACCTAGGCGCCCCCAGAGTCATTATTTTAAGGCAGCATATAGTTTTCTGGATTAATCACAGAATGAGATTTCAGATTAAAGAAAAACACTAAAATAACTTTGTAGCAACAGAAAGTCATGTGTTTCAGTGCCAAAAAAAGAACATAGTATGTAATGCTGAAAATTCATACTATACAGCACCAGCTGCATTGTTCACAGATGCTACTTATGATTATGATTATTGCCACCCAGTAAGCCTTTTTCCCATGCAGGCTCTCACCCTGCCCGGCGGAGAGTTCTCCCTCATGGGAGAGTAACCAGTGGTGGAGACTCTACAGGGAAGGAGGAGATTGCCTGTCAGGCTCACAACACACACCCACATCAAGTGACTCTAGCCCCTTGAACAAGTCTCTTCTCCAAAATCCCTTTCTCTTCCAGGCTCTCTCTCCCCTTCTGTTCTGAAAACATAGCTTTGCTGTCTCCTGGGTTAGGGATTTCCCCCTGTGCCCTCTTTAAATTCCTATCTGTGAAGATCACAGAAATTAACCTCAGGTCATTAAAGTGTGGTGGAGGAGATATAAACAAACATGGATTGGAATATGAGGCTGGTCACTGATATACCAGATGTATGAACAACAGGGGTTCAGAGGAGGGAAGCTCTCCTGGGGGAGTGTTGTTGGCCCTGGCCTCTAAGGGTGGATTAGATTTTTTGACTGAGAACAATGGAAAAGGGTATTCTTGTTGGAAGAACAGCTTCAACAAAGGCACAGATGTGGCCCCGTCCAGGGTCTGATCTTCCCAGGTAAGGAAAGTAGTAGGCTAGGAAGTGGGGGGCTGATCCAGATTTCAGAGGATCTTGAATACCAAACTAAGAGATTTAGGCTCTATTCCACAGGTCAGATTTTAGAGCAGCTCATCCAAGCAGTGCTGAGGGTATTAGTCTTAGAGTGGTTGTCATGAGTGGATGGAGAAGGGCAGGGACAGAATGCAGGAAGTTGATGAAGAGGGTCTTCCCATCAGTCTTCAAGGACACACTGTCTTACCTCAGTGCAGGGGAGTGGGCAGGGTCTTCCCATCATTTTTCAAGGACACACAGTCTTTCCTCGATGCAGGGGAGTGGGCGAGGTCTTCTGTGCTTTCTCTTATAAGGACTCTCAATCAATCGATCAGCGACCCATACTGTCAACTTCATTTAATGTTTCTTAGAAGCCCATTTCCCAACATTGCCACATTGCGTGTTAGACCTTTAACATCTGAATCTTCAGGGCTTACACGTATTCAGTCCATAATCGTCTCCTATGATAAAAACAACTACCATCCATGAAGTGCCTGTTATGTTCTAGGCCATGCAAAGTCTCTACATATATTATTTCATTTAATCTGCACGAGATTTGTATGAAGTAGGTAGGTTGTTGTCTATATCTTACAAATGAGAACACTGAGTCTCGGAGAAGATAAAGAATTTGTTCATAGCCACATGACCTTTAGGAGTGGAGGCAGGATTTGAAGGAGAGCTGCCTTCATTGTTCAAATTTCACCTCAAGGAGCAATGGCTCCATGAAACCTTCCTATATATCTTTTCTGTTGAATCATATATGTAAAACTTTCCTATATATTCGATTCTCTTTCATTTGGACTTGTATTCTAATTACCATCTAAATATCTGTATTTCCCTACTCTACTACCAGATCATAATTATTGGAGTATTTTCAGTATTAGACAGGTCTGTATTCTACACCCTGCCCAGCATATAGTCAGTGCTTTAATAAACACTGAATGAATGTCCAGGTGAGAGGTGATAAAGGCATGAACTAGAGGAGTGACAATGGAAATGTAAAGGAAAGGGTGGATATGGGGACTGAGGGAGGGGTAAGAAGCAAGGATGTCTTGAAGTTTTTTTTCAGGAAGAATGGCATTGTGATTATGGTAGCCAGGAAAGAGAGCATTAATGGGGCATTAGTATTGTGTGTGTGTGTGTGTGGTGCACTTCACAGGCACATTTATTTATGCCACAGAGGGAACAATACATCTACAAGTGTATAGCGATGTTCCATGTTCCCATCTAATTGAGCTTGTTGAAATTTACAGACAGACTGATATACCCTCTGATGTGTACAGCCAATTAAACCTGGTTAACACTGACCATGACCAGGTGCAAGGCTCAAAGCTTTCAAAGTTTCATCTTTCTTATCAGCTCTCCTGACTTTATAAATGATGAAACCCATCAACCCCATTTCTATCCAAATCTCCTGGTAAACATGGGTATAGTAGGGCTTCACAGGGACCCAAGGTTTTTTTGTTCTTTCTTTCTTTCTTTCTTTCTTTCTTTCTTTCTTTCTTTCTTTCTTTCAGAGAGAGAGAGAGGGAGAGAGAAAGAGAGAGAGTTCAATTGCATGAGTTGGGGAGGGGAGGAGCAGAGGAAGAGAGAGAATCTTAAGCAGGCTCTATGTCCCACACAGAGCCACTGTGGGGCTGGGTCTCACCACCCTGAGATCATGACCTGAGCTGAAATCGAGTCAGAATCTTAACTGAATGAGCCACCCAGGCGCTCTGGGACTCAGGTATTAATAAGGCTTTGAAGCATCTCAGTGCAGGACACTCTACCCACACTCAGGCTACCCTGACCTGGATGGCCAGTGACTTAGAAATGTCACTCAGGGCTTGCTTCTCCCCTTTCCTTTCTCTCCTCTTGGGTGGTAGAGTCTGTTTAGCAGAAGCTCCCACAGCTTTTAGCTTGGATCCATATATAACCTTGGCCATGGAGAATCCCAGAAAATCTAAGAGATGTCATCTCTTCTGCTTCTTTGGTGTAGGCAGGGAAGAAAACGTCCTAATACATCTTGTCATAGTCACCTGTAAACAGGCATCTCCATCAGTAGCAGCACCAGCAACTCCTACTGTAAGTGAGGTGGGGTATGCAACTTTGTGGAGGGAGAAAGCCAAGACTCAGGGTCAGTGAAGTGAGCACATATGCCTAATAACACAGCAGCTCCGGTAATGGGAATAAAGCTTCACACTGGGATGCCCGAGTGGCTCAATTGGTTAAGTGTCTGTCTTCAGCTCAGGTCATTAACCCAGAGTCCTGGGATCGAGTCCTGCATTGGGCTCCCTGCTCAGTGGGGAGCCTGCTTCTCCCTCTCTCTCTGCCTGCCTCTCCCTCTGCTTGTGCTCTCTTTCCCTCTCTAACAAATAAATAAATAAATAAAATCTTTAAAAACAATTTGTCAGTGCCAATACTTAGGTTAGCTCTGCATCTTGGAGAGAAAAGAGTGAGCTAACAGGAAGTGCAAAACAGGAGCACATTTTGCAGAATTCTATAGACAAAACCCTCACTGGGTTCAACATGATTGTACTTTAAGATTTTATGCTCAAAAGGCATTAATTAGGCCTTATGAGTAGAAGAAGTGATCGAAATGGTTTGATAGAAACAGGGAGGAGCTGTAGCAAAGTGCAGCAAGCAGTGATGGGAGAGTTAGGGGATAGGTCTTCTCCCAAAATGTCGTAATAGATTGGACCTCTTTATTCTGGCAATGTAAAGGGAGGAGAGAGGATTGTGTATATTAATATTGTATTTCTGTGATATGAAGCGGAAATGGGTAGCAGATTTCCACTGTATCACCATGTTCACGAGGTCAGCATCAAAGGGACTCACTTACATAAATGCTTAGAAATACTTTGTACAGATGAAGGCAGTAGAGCAACAGAACACAGCAGATTTTTAAAGAATAAAGTAATCGGAAGGCCTTGTTTCCTAGATTGCATGGTCAGTTTTCTTTTAGCTTTGTGATTTTATAAGAAGGTTTGGATGTTCTTAGTTTAACACGTATCAGTCCCATGTTCAGAATAAGACAGCTTTAACTCCTGTATTGGAAAATAATTTGCCATTTTTCCTGCTTATCCTGCCCTGCAGTTTGACAGCATTTTGATGTGCTTTTATATTTTAATAATTTTCAATGAAGTATATTAATTTTGATTATAAATGTCCCCACACACATGCCCGCTGGTGGTAATATTATATGTTTACCTTCTCGTTTGTACAGTTTTGGGGGATAATGCATTCTGATAACTTATTAGGATACATGGCTGGAAAATTCTCATTTTAAAGTAGAATAGTTGTGAAGCAACATTAAAATTTAATTAGAACTGTTCACTGCATTTCATTATGAGGTTAGTCTGTAATTACTAAGCAAGTCCTGGTGTTTACTAATACAGAAGTGACAGCACATAATACTACTGAATTATTGCCACATTGCTAGAGAAGACAATTGGAAAATGAGGAGCAGATAAAGGCATTGTTGAAAGAGCCTCAGGAGAAAAACACAACCTTAGAACATAATCTTTATTTCCTTTAAACTTCCTTTTCCCTGTTCATCTAGGGCAACAAAGGCACATAGACCTCCTCTGTCATAGATTAAGTAGCCTACATATAATGCCTCCAGTCGCAATTTTCTCATTTTGCATGAAACCCTTCTCCTGCAAGAGTAGGCGTGAAGTGGGCCTTGGTAGTTACAGTTCTATGCTGCTCAGATGCCTTGTATGTGGGGAGAAAATACACCTTCAAGTGACTGCCATCAACTGAGGTTTCTAAGAAACTTTAGTCTTTTTAAATAATCGTCACTTATTCCTCTTTAATTAAGATATACATATTGCATGATGGGAGAGTAAAGATATAAGAAAGCTCTATCAAATGTGACCTGATCCTCCACATCTTGACCAGGGATGTGGGGGTCACAATTTTCGTATACGGGCACACTGAAAATTTTTTTTGAATTTTCCTTTGCACAGACCTCATGATCTTGCTGTTAATTTGATTCCCTGCTCCCTTTTCTCCTTATGCCCAAGACCGCCTCTGTACATTCACAGTGAATTGAGGCAACCATTTTGATAATTTGGATGAAAATTAGTTTTGTTTTTTTTTTAAAGATTTTATTTATTTATTTGAGAGAGAGAGCACATGAAAGGAGTTGAGGAGCAGAGGGAGAGGGAAAAGCAGACTCCCCGCTGAGCAGGGAGCCTGATCCTGATGTGGGGCGCAATCCCGGGACTCCAGAATCATGACCTGAGCCGAAGGCAGACACTGAACCGACCGAGACACCCAGGTGCCCTTGAAAATTACTTTTAATGAAGTCATTCAAATAAGGGGTATGATTTGTGTGTGTATGTGTGTGTATTTAGTGCTGGAGTTGGTCTGGTGGGGAGCATTGAGGTGAGGGAATGAGGAAACACCTATGGACTGGATTATCTTGATAAATCCCTGAGCTGTCCTTTTTATATGCCTTTTCACAGGAGAGGGAGGGAGCAGACATTCTTGCCTTGTTTTTGATCTGGGGAGGGTGTGGGTAGGGGAACATGTGGTCTCTCATTCTTAACTATGATGTTAGCTGTAGGTGCCTGTATTACTTTGTAGGTCTTTGTGTCAGCCGGCTAGTTATGTATCAGTTATGGGCTGCCATAACGAAGTACCACAGACTTTATTTTATTTTTTTAAAGATTTAATGCATCTGTTTGAGAGAGAGAGGGAGTGAGTGGGAGGGAGAGGGAGAGGGAATCTGAAGCAGACTCTGGGCTGAGCCTAAACCAAGAGTGACTCAACTGGGAAATCACGACCTGAGCCTAAACCAAGAGTTTAGGTTAGCTACTTAACCTACTGAGCCACCCAGGTACCCCAGTGCCACAGACTTGAAACAGAAATTTATTTCTCACAGTTCTGGAAGATGGAAGACAGATATCAAGGTATCAGCTTATTTGGTTTCTTCTGAGGCCTATCCTCTTGGCTTGTACATGGCGACCTTCTCTCTATGTCCTCACCTGCTCTTTCTCTGTGCACATGTCTCTGGTATCTCTGTGTCCAAATTTTCTCTTAAGAACACTATTAGGATTGGATTAGGGCCCATCCTTATGGCCTCATCTTAATGTAATCACTTTTATAAAAAGACCCTATCTCCAAATACAGTCAGGGCTTCAACATATGAATTTGGAGGGGACACAGTTCAGCCTATAACAGTACCTTCTACCAGGTTAAGGAAATTCTATTTCAGTTTATGGAGAGTTTTTGTCATGAATGAGTACTGAATTTCATCAAGTGATTTTTTGGGCATAGATTAATAGGATCATGTGGGGTTTTTTCTTTAGACCGTTATCATAATGATTACGTTGATTTTTGCATATTGAACTAGTTGTGATGTATTACTCTTTTTGTATATTGCTGGATTTTATTTTGTAATGTTTTGCATTTTTTTGCAAAAATACTTATTAAGGTATATTGTTTTATATTTTGTAATGTTTTGCATTTTTTGCAAAAATACTTATTAAGGTATATTGTTTTCTTGTAATGTTTTTGTCTGGTTTTGATACCATGGTAATACCTCATCAATAAGCTGAGAAGTATTTCCTCCTCTTTTATGCAAAACATTGTGCAGAATTTGTTATCTCTTCTTTAATTGTTTGGTAGAATTCATCAGTGAAATACTATGAGCCTGGAGATTTCTCTTTCAGAAGGTTTTAAATTACTAATTCAATTTCTTTGAATAGTTATAGGATTATTCAGGTTATCTCTTTACGTTTAGTGAGATTTGGTAGTTTATGTATTTTGCAGAAGTGCTCATTTCATCTACATTATTGAATGTATATGTGTAGAGTTCTTTGTAGTCTCTTATTATTCTTCTAATTTCTCAGAGTTTATAGTAATTCAGAATTCAGAATTTATAGTAATATCCCCCTTTTCAGTCCTGATATTGGTAATTTGTGAATTCTCTGCTTTTTTCTTTTTTGCACTTGCTAGAGATTTATCAATTATATTGATCTTTTTAAAAGAGCTACCTCTTTGTGTCATTGATTTTCTTTATTGTTTCTGTTTTTTATTTCATTGATTACTGATCTTATGTTTATTATCCCCTACCCTGTGCTTACATTGGATTTATTTTTCTCCAGGTGGAGGATTAGATTACTAATTAGAGACTTCTTTTCTAATATGAGTTTTAACTCTTTAAATTTCTAAGTACTGCTTTAGCTTCATCTTACAGATTTTGATTTTTTTTTCATTCAGTTGAAAATACTCTAAAATTTCCTTTGAGACCTCTTTCACCCATGCATTATTTAGAAGTATATTGTTTTATTTCCAAGTATCTGTAGATTTTACTGTTACTTTTGTTATTTATTTCTAGCTTAATTCCATATTGTCAGAGAACATATTTTATATAATTCAATTCTTTGAAATTTACTAAGGTTTGTTTTATGACCCATGATATTCTCTGTCTTGGTGAATGTTCAATAATTATGTGAAAGGAATGTACAGTCTGCTGTTGTATGGACTGTTCTATAAACATCAACTAGATTTAGTTGTTTGATGTTCACTTCTTTTATTTCCTTGCTGATTTTATGTCTACTATTTCTATTGATTACTGAGAGAGTAGTAATGAAGTCTCCAACTATAATTTTGGATTTTTCTATTTCTTCTTTCAATTCAGTTTTTTTTTTCAATTCTTTCAGTTTTTGTTGCATGAAGTGTTATTAGGTGGATATACATTTGTGGTTGTTATGTGTTCTTGGTGAATTGATCTTTTTATCATTGTTCAAATAGCTCAAAAGAAGAAAAGAAAAGGAAATAAAAATCAGAAGGAAAACATAGAACACAAATAATGTCTCTCTTTATCCCTGGTAATTTTCTTTGCTCTGAAGTTTATTATTGACATAGCTACGCTAGCTTTCTTTTATTTAGTGTTTGCATGGTATATTCTTTCTATCTTTTTGTTTTATCCCATCTATATCATTATATTTGAGGTGAATTTGTTAAAGGCAGCATATGGTCTCATTTTTTAAATTCTAAATCCATTCATAGGTATCTGGCAATCTCTGTCTTTTAATTGGTATATTTAGAAAATTTATACTTATTATAATTATTGACACATTTGGATTGGGTGTACCATTTTATTATTTGTGTTCTATGTTTTCCTTCTGATTTTTTACTTGTCTATTTCCTTTTCTTCTTTTGAGCTATTTGAACATATTCTATTAGATTTATACATTGTGTCTTTAGCTATGTATTTTATGTGTATTTTTAGTAATTGATCTCAGAATTCTAAAACACATATATAACTTGCCATATCAGACATTATTATAATTTTTGTTTTTGGCTATCATATGTATTTTAAAGAATTCAAGAAGAGAAGAATTATCTATGTTTATCTTGTTCTTTCTTCATTCTCAATATTCCAAATTCTATTTTGGTATCATTTCCCTTTGTCTAAGAACTTCTTTTAACAATTCTTTTAGAGTGGGTCTCTTGGCAATGAATTCTCATAGTTTTTCTTATCTGAGGTGTCTTTTTTTTTAAAAATTATATGTCTTTTGTCAAATTTGGGAAGTTGTTAGCCACTGTTTTTTTTTTTTTTTTTAAAGATTTTTATTTATTTATTTGACAGAGAGAGAGACAGAGAGGGAACACAAGCAGAGGGAGTGGGAAAGGGAGAAGCAGGTTCCTCACCAAGCAGGGAACATGACTCAGGGATTGACCCCAGGACCCTGGGATCACGACCTGAGCCAAAGGCAGCCACTTAACAACTGAGCCTCCCAGGCACCCCTGAGCCACCATTTTTAATTTTTTTTTTTTTTTTTTAAGTAGTGCATCTTTTTTTTTTTTTTTCCCTTCTGAGACTTCTGTGACATAAGTATTAGAAATTTTGGTATTGTCCCACAATAGAGCCTGGAGGCTCTATTCATTATATTTTTAATACTTTTTTCTATTGTGCAGGTTAGATAATTTCTACTGATCTACCTTCAAGTTTATCAACTTTTTCCTCTGTCATTTTCATTTTGCTATTTAGGTAATTCAGTGTGTTTTCAATTTTAGTTTTTATATTTATTGGTTGTAAAATTTCTATTTGGTTCTCTTTTATAAAAGATTTTGGTTTTTGTATTTATTAGTTGTATTTCTATTTGGTTCTTCTTTTTATTTTTTGTTTCTGTGCTGAAACTTTCTATCTTTCCATCTTTTTAAATAATGTTTGCCCTTCTTTCTTTTTTTTTTAAGATTAAAAAAAAATTATTTGACATACAGAAATCACAAGTAGGCAGAGAGGCAGGCAGAGAGAGAGGAGGAAGCAGGCTCTTTGCTGAGCAGAGAGCCCGATGCGGGGCTCGATCCCAGGACCCCGGGATCATGACCTGAGCCGAAGGCAGAGGCTTTAACCCACTGAGCCACCCAGGCGCCCTGCCCTTATTTCTTGGAGTACTTTTATAATAGCTACTTTAAAGTATTTCTCAGATAATTCCAGTATCTATGTCATCTTGAGGTTGGTGTCTGCTGATTATGTTTTCTCATGTGAGTTGATTTTCCTGGTTCTTTATGTGTCAGATAATTTTGGATTGTATTTTGGAAAATAAGAATGTTATGGGACTCTAGGTCTTGCTTAAATCTTATGGAGAATGTGGATGTTTTTGTTTTAGTTTGTTATTGACACATTTGGGTTTAGGCTGTAAGTTCTGATCTGTCTTCTGTGGTTTTGGTTTCAATGTCAATTCCATTTTCAAAGGCTCTTAAGTACTATTTGGATTGATCTCATGTGTGCACTATCCAATGGTCAGTCTGGGAGCTGGACAGTGGTCTGATCCCATGGTTCAGTTCTCAAAGTCTATGATTTGTTGTATGTGTAGTTTGGAGGTGAGTCCAGGAGTGTGTAAACAGCTCTACATGGTTACTTTCCCGAGATCCTTCCTTTTTCAGTCTTCTTTGTCCTTTATAGTTCTCTGGCCTCCTTTTAGTTTTTCTAGCCAGAAATCGGGGGCTTTAGTTATCACAGTCTGCTACACAGTCCTTGTAATTCACCCACATCTGGGGCCAAACAGCAGGAAGACAGAGAGAGAAAAAACTCAACAAGGTTGAGATAGCAGAGAAAAATTTCTGTTCTACAGAATTTCGGGTGTTTGCGGGCCCTGCTGCTGCCACCACCACCACTGCCACCAATGTGGAATTCCTGGGGATTGGGACGTGATAGAGTGGAAATTGAAAAAGATAAAAAGGAAAGTAGGAGATTCCTTCCACTCTCTGAGTATTAGAAGTCCCTCATTTCATTCCTTGAGCCAATCCTGAAGGGTTTTCCTAGAGAGGTACTTGTTTATTCTCTGGTGCCCACTTCTGGTTTTTGGTCTGGATTATATCTGGGCTGAGAGGTATTCATGGAAAAATAGGAAATCTCCTCCCACCAGTCCCCCTACTGGGCTGATGGTCCTTCAAATTCTGCTCTTCTTTCCCAATCTGCCTGCTACTATTGACTTTTCAGAGTCCTCAAATAGCTGCTCCATGCATTCTCTCCAGGTTTTATATATCCATTCTGTGGCAGAGACAGAATGGAGTGAGCTTATTTCATTTTATTCAGAACTAGAACTATTATATGTAACTTTTCAGTTTGATCTACAAGGTCCCAGGGCAGGTAATTTACTGCCACAGCGGTCTTTGTGGTAAATATATGAAATACATTTGACCTACTGTTTTTGTTCCAATGGTAATAGAAGCCTTGGCGGTTACAGAAACAACTCAGAAAGGAGACAACACTTACTCCTTCCCTCCCCACCCAACTATATTTGCACTTTGACAATACCTGCCAATGATGTCCTTTGTGAGCAGTGTTATGAGTCTTTGGGGACAAATAGATTCCAGGTAAACTTGGGAAGTTGGTCAAAGATGTCATGAAGGTCCCAGCCTCTCCTCTCCGAAGCCTTTGCCACCTTCAGTGGCCCTATGACACTCACTTCTTCATGCAGAAGTGCATTTTTAAAATTTCTAGAATGGGTCCAATTAAATGGGTCCAACTAAAATTGAGTCCAGTCACATGTGTCAACTCTTATGAATGTGCTATGTTGAGAGTATTATGTCTAAGTTCAGAAGGAAATTGTAGGGTTCTGTTGTGATGCCTGTTAGGGTCTGTGAAAGGTAGTGATATTCTGTTATTTGTTATTTGTTAACCTTCTTCTCCTCACATGAAATCTTCTCGCAAAAAGATGTGCTATTGTCAGATATATTTTTTGTATACATCTAGGATAATTAACTTCCTTTATCTCACATCTTTTCTATTATTATTCTACTCTCTGATAGTGGACTGAAGCCCTGGTCATCTGTTAAAGGGATTTCTAAGACTAGTGAGCAATTGTAGGAAACTTTCGGGGAGAGGAAATTAGTGGGTATTGGTGGGAAGTTCTTCCCTTGACTCCTGTCATGATTCCTTGTACATCCAGTATGGCTCGTCACGTCGATCTGGGTGTAATAACAAGTGAGCCTTCCCTGATGGGAAGAGATGGACAGGCTCAAAGGATGGGCCAGGCAAATGATGTAGTGTTAGCTATGTCTTAGGAGGGTCAATGGCTGCTGTTTCTTTCTTCTTCCAAAAATTTTCCTTTGAAAAAGACCCACATCTTGCAAGTACAGTCTGAGGAGCCTTAACCTTTGTGCAGGCAGGGGAAAAGCACCTGACTGGTGAGAGCCTAACCGACATGGCTATATGTGAGCCAGCTTAGAAGAGTGACTTAAACTATGAGCTTTGGAATAACATACATTTGGCTTTGAATCTTAGATTTACAACTTACCAGTTGTGAGGCTGAGAGTAAGCTGCTACTTCCCTGAGCCTCAGTTTCCTCAACTGTAAAATATGATAATAATGTTTACCCACTTCCCTCTCTGTGTGATTATAGAGACCAACTGATATAATCTGAAGAAAAAAATGCCTGGCATTGGCAGAAGGTCCTCAGCAAATGTTAGCTTTTTATTATTCTTAGGTTGTGTTGTGGGTGTCAAAGAGTCATTGCTCACCTTGGTTCTCCTGTCTAATGGGGTGTAAGCAGGGACAAAATCATGGGCGTGACCTTTCTTGGATAGGCAAAGGAGTCATCATGTTTTTCATGTTGAAACTTAATCAGTCCATTAAGTCAAATGTTACCAGAGCTAACAATGATCTACTTTTTTAGCAACTGCCATGACATTCAGAACAACTTTTAATCGTGAGTCTTTTTCTTTAAAACAAAAATTCATATAAGCAAATGCTACTATTTCAAGGAAATCCTTCGAGGGACTTTAATTGACACATGTAAATGCTGTAGTTCAATTTGCATTTAAATAGGCATTCTTAATATTTCTTTTTAAATGGGTTTTTCACTCTTATAAAACTAAAAATTGATTTTTTCTTTTTAGCAAAATGGGTGCCGACTAGGGTTCATGGTTAAGCAGTGTGGTGCAGCTGTTCTTTTATTTCTCCCACTCAGTGTGGAAAGAGCCTTACCAGAGCGAGGCAGAGTGAACAATAGAAATAATATTTTTAAAAAATGTGCTTCTGCACAGGATTGATCAGTAGTTTAGCAAAGATTGACATCAGCATGGCATTCTTTCCATAAATGCACAAGACTGCACAGAAAAATCCTCCCTATTTACAAGTACAGTCAACTTCCATCTTTGATTTCTCCTTAATACCATAGTAACTCTCTTAAAATGCACTGCAGGGATGGTCATTCTTTGCCTTTCTTCCCTCTAAAGAGGGGTCAGAGTGTTCTCTGAAAAAGACTCTGATAATGGAGTTTGGGAGGTAGAATTCTCAATCTGGAAATTATTACTGAAGTAACTCTTGAACAGGTGCTTGGCATATGTTCCCAGGTGCCTAAGAAGGGGAATCAGAGTGTGGAGTTTGGAATTTATTGAGGTCTCTTACTCAAGTCTGACTCTAGGTCTGCTAATGGTCAGCAGCAGGAAATACTAGGGGCTCACCCAAATCATTCTGGGCACATAGCTAGACTACAGTTCCCTGCCTGCCTTGTAGTTCAGTGTGGTCACATTCCTAAGTTTTATCCAAAACTTAGAAGTCCTACTTCCAAACTTGGTCTATATAAGCCTTCTACACGGTCTTTGCTCTTTTCTCCTTCTGGCTGGTTAGAGCAAGGTGACTCTCAGGGCAACCTTGGAAGCCATGTGTTGAAGATGGCAGCACCTCCATCAGCTTGGGCTCCCCGAACAACTCTTCTGCCAACCTTTTCACTTGCTCAGTACTGTTTTATGCTCAAGAAATAAACGTCTGTTGAGATTGAGCCATTATACATATGGGGGGTTATTTGTTATAGCAGTTAACCTATCTTAACTCTAACTTACTCTTTTTCTACAGTTTAAGATACTGTACATATTTAAACATGGGCTATGAATTCTGCTCACACAGAACCAGTACTCCATTAAGCATATGGTGTAATAGTTAGTCCTCATACAACCACTTTCTTGGGAATGTGAGGTCTAGAATATTGTCCAGTAATGTTAACGTAATTCTTTCTCAGAATGTCTGGCATTTCCATCCCACAAAATCACTTTAAGGACTTTCCTCTTCTTGAAAATAGTCACAATTCATTCAACCACCCATTCGTTTTTATCACTTGATGAATAAATCTCCCATTTGTTTATCTCTTCTCAAAAATGTCCCAGACAAGGAAGACAGTTTGCAAGTTGAATAAAATGCAACAAAATGTTCTGGAACACTGAAAAGAAATTTAAAAAAATAAATAAAAATTTAAAAAAATGTAGCAAAATGGCCTACAAAAACCAGGAGTGAAGTAAGAAGGGAAAATAAGGGTAGAATCAACAAAGTAGTCAGGAATATAGCTAACACACTTAACAATCATGAATGTAGTTGATCTCACTAGCTCCTGCCTCTCTGACATCTTCCTCATGAAGCTGCTCCTGGCTGCTTTCTTTCATCTCCTTCATAAATCCTAATTTCTTAGGAGAACCATTTCTTTAAACATTTTCTGGTGGCCCCAAGTTTCCATCTTCCCTTATGGGACCTTTGAGGGCTTCTTATCCCCTTAGATTTCCTTTAAGCAGTCAGACAATCTGATGTGGGAAGACTTAACTTGGGAGGTCATTTTTCTTTTCTTTTTTTAAAGATTTATTTATTTATTTGAGAGAGAGAGAGAAAGAGCATGAGCAGGAGAGGGAGAGAGAGAATCTCAAGCAGACTCCACACTGAGTGCAGAGACCACTGTGAGGCTCGATTTCATGACCCTGAGATTATGACCTGAGTTGAAACCAAGAGTTAGATGCTTAAACAACTGTGCCGCTCAGGTGCCCCAGGAAGTCATTTTTCTTATCACTTGTGTGGCTGATTATTTTTTCACACATATCGTACTTATTTTCCATTTACATTTCTTCCTTTGTGAGTTTTATTTTATTTTTATTTATTTTTTAAAAAGATTTTATTTATTTTTGTGACAGAGAGAGATCACAAGTAGGCAGAGAGAGAGAGAGAGGAGGAAGCAGGCTCCCTGCCAAGCAGAGAACCCAATGCGGGACCCGATCCCAGGACCCTGAGATCATGACCTGAGCCGAAGGCAGAGGCTTAACCCACTGAGCCACCCAGGCACCCCCCCACTTTGTGAGTTTTAAATTCTAATCTATTACTGATTTTTCTATTGGGTCTCTTTTTTAAAAAAAATGATGTATAGGATTTGCATGTGAGCAATATTAATCATGTTTTTAATATTTATGTTACAAATATTTTCCCATGATGTATATTTCTTCTCTTTTCTTTAAATCTTTATTTTTTTGAGCAGTTATAGGTTAACTGAAAAATTGAGGGAAAGGTACAGAATAACCCCTCTTGCTCCCATACATGTATTGTCTCCCCCATTACCAAAGTGGTACATTTATTACATTGATGAACCAACATTGACATTGATACATCATTATCATCCCAAGTCCATGGTTTACATTAGGTTTCACTCTTGGTGTTGCACATGGCTTTTAACAAATGTGCAATGACATATATCCATCATTTTATTATCATGCAGAGTATTTTCAGTGCACTAAAAATCCTCTGTGCTCTGCCTACTCACACCACTTCTCCCAGACCCTTGCAACCATTGATCTTTATACTGTCTCCATAGTTTTTTCCTTTTCCAGAATGTCATATAGTTGGAATCATACAGTATGTAGCCTTCTCAGGTTAGCTTTTTTCACTTATGAATATGCATTTAAAGTTTCTTCCATGTCTGTTCATGGCTTGATAGCTCGCTTCTTTTAGTCCTGAGTAATATTCTGCTGTCTGGATGTACCAGTTTATTTATCCATTCACCTACCAAAGGACATCTGGTTGCTTCCAAGTTTTGGCAATATGAATAAAGCTGTGATAAACATCCATGTGATAATTTTTGTGCAACATGTTTTCAGCTCTTTTGGGTAAACACAAAGGAGAATGATTGCTGGATCATATGGTAAAAGTATGTTTAGTTTTGTAAGAAACTGCCAAACTGTCTTCCAAAGTGACTGTACCATTCTGCATTTTCCAGCAATGTATGAGAGTTTCTGTACTCCAATCCTTGCCAGCATTTGGTGTTGTCAGTATTCTGGATTTTGTCCATTCTAATAGAGATGTAGTGGTAATTTCATTGATTTTTAAGTTTGCATTTCCCTAATGTCATCTTTTCATATGCTTATTTGTCACCCATGTGTTTTCTTTGGTGAGAGAAAATTTCTGTTAAAGTCTTTGGCCCATTTTTTAATTGGGTTTTTGTTTTATACTACTGAATTTGAAATGGGCTTCGTATTTTTGGATAAGTCCTTTATCAAATGTATCTTTTGCAAATATTTTCTCCAGACTATAGCTTGTCATTTCATTTTCTTGACATTGTCTTTTACAGAACAGACATTTTCAATTTTAATGAAGTCCAGCTTATCAAGTATTTCTTTCACAGATTGTTGGTGCTTTATCTAAAAAGGCAGCATAGTACCAAAGGTCATCTAGGCTTTCTCCTATGTTATTTTCTGGGAGCTTTATAGTTTTGCATTTTACATTTAGGTTTATGATCTGTTTTAAGTTAATTTTTTTAAAAAAATATTTATTTATTTATTTTGGAGAGAGAAAGAAAAAAAAACAGGTGTGCATCTGAACTTGGATGCAGAAGGAGCAGAGGGAGAAGGAGAATCTCAAATAGACTCTCCCGCTGAGTGTTGCGCCTATCCAGGGCTTGATGTCAAGACCCTGAGATCATGACCTGAGCCGAAATCAAGAGTCCGACGCTTAACTGACCGAGCCACTAGGCACCCAAGTTTATAATTATTATTTGTATTTTTTGGCAAGTGAATATCCAATTTTTCCAGCACCATTTGTTGAAAAGCTTACCTTTGCTTCATTGTATAACTTCTCTCTCTTTCTCAAAGATCAGTTGACTATATTTATGTGGCTCTATTTCTGGGCTCTTTATTCTGTTTCATTAATCAATTTTTCTATTCCTTTGCCAATACCACAC
The DNA here is from genome assembly GCA_004024625.1 of Mellivora capensis. Taxonomy (NCBI): domain Eukaryota; kingdom Metazoa; phylum Chordata; class Mammalia; order Carnivora; family Mustelidae; genus Mellivora; species Mellivora capensis. The sequence continues at coordinate 82,734 of PISX010004140.1, read as the reverse complement.
TGTCTTGATTATTATAGCTTTATAGTAAGTCTTGGAATTGGGTAATGTCAGTCCTCCAGCTTTGCTTTTCTCCTTCTATATTGATTTGGCTATAACGGATCTTTTACCTCTCCTCATAAACTTTGGAACAATTATATTTTGCGCACTATAGGTAAGGTGTTTTTTCCCCCTCTGGCTTCTTTAACGACTTCTTTAACTTTGATTTGAGCTGGAGTTGGATATTTCCCTTTCCTCAGGGAAGAGGTGATGATATTCCAGGCTAGATTCTTGTTAAGTTTCTTCTGAGGGCAAGCATGGTTGAGATGAGTACTCTGGCCCATTTCAGGGGTTCCTTTTCCCTTCCCCCTACCGGAAGCATGAGGGGATTTCTCTTTGATATTTACTGTGAGAATCTGGTCAAACTTCTGGATGTAGATCTCACAAAACCATGGGGTACCCCCTATGACTGGGTCCCCTGCTGTTTTACTCACAGTTTAGATTTTCATACTTTGGGACTGTTTCCTATGATGGTTTCCACTTGTGAGCCTGCTCTCTTAAGCCATGACTCCTTGTGTTCCTCAGCCTGTGTCTCCAGTCTTGGTGACAATGGTTTGCTCTGTGTTCTCACCGCTCTTAGGGATCTTATAATTATTTTTTTAGGGGTGCCTGGGTGGCTCAGTGGGTTAAGCCTCTGCCTTCAGCTTGGGTCATGATCTCAGGGTCCTGGGGTTGAGCCCCACGTCGGGCTCTCTGCTCAGCGGGGAGCCTGCTTCCCCCTACCTCTCTGCCTACTTGTGATCTCTCTCTCTCTGTCAAATAAATAAATGAAATCTTAAAAAAAAAGTCATTATTTTTTCAGTTCGTTCTGCTTTTTTTTGTTGTTAGGATGGAGTAGCGACTTCCAGACTCCTTACATCCTGAACCAGAAACCAGAAGTCAAGTTGTTATTTAATACTTCCTAAAAAATTCCTTCACATTCTTATTTGTACAGGTGATACATTATATATTCCTATAAAAATTAAAAGAATACAAATATATAAGGAAAATACTCCCTTTTAACCTTCCCTCCTGGGTTGTCATTTCATTTCCCTCCTTGGGGAAAAAAACCCCACTTATCTATTGTGTTGGTGTGTATCCTTTGAGATATTTAATTTTCTACACACTTATATTTAAATGTTTATATAGGAATTACATAAGTATATATGCAAAAAGAGGATCATGCTGTGTGTATTATCCTGTTACTTACTTTTTCACTTAAGTATGTTTGGAGAATCTTCCATGTTATATATCGAGATCTACCTAAAAAAATTGCTCCACAATATTCCATTACATTGATATATTAGAGTTTATTTAACCATCCTTTTCTTTATTGTTACTTCTGTTGTTTCTAATTTTTTGTTGTTATAAGTGATACTACAAAATATTCTTCATTCTACTTTGAACAGTTTGGGAAGCATTTCTGTAAGGTAAATATCCAGAAGAGGAATTGCTGGGTATTTTAAACATTTAAATTATTTTTACAAATCTGATGGGTAAAAACAATGTCCCTATGTTGTTTTAACATACATTTCATTAATTCCTAGTGAGACTGAGCATTTTTCAAATATTTATTGGCCATTTGTAATTTTTGGATTCTGTAATATTGATCTTTTGCTTTATGTGTTTTAAATATTTTCCTTCTGTTTCTTTGTTTATGGTGTCTTTTATGGTTAGGTTTTCCTGTTTTATGAAACCAGGTCTGCCAATTTTTTATTTTTTTCACTTTTGGCTTAAGAAAATCTTTCTTACCAGCGTGACTTGGTAGTTCAGTTGGTTAAACATCTGCCTTCAGATCAGGTCATGGTCCCAGGTCCTGGGATCGAGTCCGACATGGGGCTCCATTCTCATTGGGGGGGCCTGCTTCTCTCTCTGCCTCTCCCCTCTTGCTTGTGCTCTTTCCCTCTCTTAAATAAATAAATACAAATCTTTTAAAAAAATGTTAAAAAAGGAGAAAATCTTTCTTACCATTAGCCTACAAATATATCCTCTTAGTTTTCTTCTGAATAAAGATGTTTAAGTGAGGCAGAAATGACTAACTGTTCAGCAAACTCTTTTCCATTTCCTTCTGAGCACACAGCCAGGCTATATCCCAGCCTTCCCTGAGACTGGGTGTGGTCATGCTATTGAGATCTGCCTAATGGAATGTGGACAAAGTACCATCTTCTGCGACCTACCTGTGTGATCTTTTATCTTTTAGTTGACTGCAATGGACACAGTCCTCAGGGAGAAATGGGGAGCTATGTATTAAAGGCAGTGGAACCACAGTATGGAAGTTGCCTGGATCTGAATCATTCCTTGAAGAAGAGCTAGTTGATCAAAAACACTTGTTTTGACTTTTATGTGAATTTCAAGCCACTGAGATTTGGGGATTTATCTGTTACAGCCACTCATTTATCTTTTTTACATGAACACATTTTATTATTATTTTGCTATATAACACGTTAGTGAATATACTCAATGCATTTTCTCAAATGGCAAATGAGACACAAGATAACATCTTTTCGATTCCTGAAAACCTCAGTATCATCTGTCTTTTGGAGGATCCAGTTTCCTACGACGTCTATGATACTGTCCACAAGGATACCAACGGTGCTTAGTAGTAAAGAACATTTTGCTAAGTTGTTCTATCATGGGGGGTCCTTGCTCCAAGTGCTCATTTTTTCCTTCTAATCTGGTTTTCAGCACTTGGTCATGTGTTTCTTCATTATTATGCAGAGGATCTGGCCGAGGGATAGGTTGTATATGTTCATATGGAATGTCCACAGAAGGGTGGTAGCACACTATCGTCCTGCCATCAGATGTCAAAGCAAGCTCTACTTTGCAATTATAGTCATCTGGTAGAGGAGAATATGTAGATTTATGACAAACACAATATAAAGCTCTGTTTTGAATTGGAAATAAATGTTTCCAGAGAGTTCTGTTTGATATCACCCATTTTACTGCTGCTAACACCATGGTGAATCCAAGATGCTTATCGGGTGGTATAAAAGAAGATGATTTGAAGAGAAACCAATTTTAAAATCTTCTTCAAGGTATATCTATTTTCATTCCTGACAGCTGCTCACCACGAGCCCGCCATTTTACCTCCAGCCACTCATTTATCTTAAGTAATTTATATTTGTATATATTTCTAATATGTTCTTCTTTTTTTTAAAATTTTTTAATTTTTTAAAGATTTTATTTATTTATTTGACTGACAGAGACACAGTGAGAGGGGGAACACAAGCAGGGGGAGTGGGAGAGGGAGAATCAGGCTCCCACTGAGCAGGGAGCCTGATGGGGCTTGGTTCCAGGACCCTGGGATCATGACCTGAGCCAAAGGCAGACGCTTAACCAACTGAGCTACCCAGGCGCCCCTAATATGTTCTTCTTTAATACACATGATAAATAACTTGTTGTTATGTTTGGTATGAGATAAGGATCTGAGTTCTCCCTTCCCCAAATGGATAGTCAACTTTGGAGGATTCTTTGTGTTTTCTCTATCTATATGAAATGTTACCATTGAGCATGTATTTGACTGCACTATATATAATTTCCAATTTTCAGCCAGTTATGACCTCTAAAAATAGTTTCACAGGAATCAATTTAATATTTGATTCTTTTATACATATTAGACTTTTTATTCTTGCCTGTCAATCTATGTTTCTTTATCGGTAGAATACTGTTTTAAGTACGGTAGCTTTATAGTATATTTTTACATCAGGTAGGTCAAGATGAGCTTAAAATCATTGGTCAAGTTCTATAAAAAGTCCTATTGGGATTTTGAGTGGAATTACATTAAATTCATATAGATTAATTTTTTTGGAGAATCAATACCTCTATAATACAGAGTTTGCTAATTTGGGAGTGTGAATATAAATAAGCTAGATAAAACTTGTTCACAAATAGTTAGAAATGTGTAAGTCAGAGCCCTAGGGAAGCCACAGGTTTAATGGCCACTGTTTATATCTTTCTAAACTATGGGCATTAAGGGGAATTTACCCACCGTGGCACCCTAAACTTTAGGCTGTACCTGATCTCCTACGGTGTCCGTAAGGGAGAAAGAGAGCTGTGATACATTTATTTATTAATTTTCTGTGTTTCTCCACTAGACTGTAAGTATTGTAAAGTTAGGACTTTGCCTTCTTTATTCGTTGTGGTATCTCCAGTGGTTAGGTCAGACCCTATCCTTAATAAGGACCTAGATCCTTAATAAGGAATCCTACCAAAAGAAGGAAAGAATGAATATGAGGATTTGAGCCCTTAATGAAGATGGTGGTTTACATGTGATACATAAAATATAGGTCATAACATAAGGGTGCCTATTTCTTCTGGCTCTTACTATGTTTTCATAACTCTGTCTACTGAGCCATGCTGATCTGTTAGGGAAAATGGTGTATACATGGCAGTGATGATTAAAACATTTGCAAGCATAACCTTAGACTAAATATTGTAACAAGCACAAAAGGTTACTCATTGCAACATTGTTTGTAGTAGCAAAAGACTGGAAAGAGCCTAAATGTAAGTCTACAGAAATGGTTAAAAAGTCCAAACAACTATGGCATATTCATACAATGGAATACCATACAGCTGTTACAAAGCAAAAACAAAAACAAAAGAAGAACTGATATGGAAAGATCTCTATTATAAACTACATTGTTAAGTTAAAAAAAGTACAGAGCAGACTAATATACAATCTTTTATGGAAAAAAGGGGAAGAAATAAAAAATACATATTTATGTTTGTTTCTAGATGCATAAAGAAACCTTAGGAAAATTGAAAGAAGATAAAAGGAGTTACCTGTTGAAGCAGTGATAGGAACTGGGGTGAGTGTGACACTCTTCACTGTCTATTTTTATATATTTTTTGATTCTTGAACCATGTGAATATATTACCACTTAAAACCGAAATCAAGTATCACATATGAAAAATAAATGAGAAGGATAATGATCATATTTCATCTAAGAAGTTCTATCCATTTGTTGGTACAACAAAGAAATGAAAGTTATTTTGGATTTGTATGTGGAGGAATTGCACTTAAAGGAATGGGTGTCTTTGGTATAGCTGTCAAGTGTTTGCAGGAATAACGCAGAAAGCTAGGAGTGGGGGAGGCAGGTGGTGGCCACAGCAGCCAGATCAGATGTACATTCCCCTTGTTGGGCCCCTCTCATTTGGGGAGTTGTTCTATACCAGGCCGTTCGGGTCAAAGTGCTTTTGTTCTTCAGTTCAGACTACAAGGCTCAGTGCACATTGAATCATTTTAGCAAAGCTTTTGTTTTGATGCAGTGTTTCAACCTCTCCTCTTGATCTAAGTTGGATTAACTAAATATCTCTTAATAATTTCAAGGAAAATTGGCTCCAGATGACTAATGAGTGACTTGCCCACAGCTCACTTATTCACCAAAATAATTAAATTTGTTAACAAATATATGGAATTGCAAATATTGAACAGTCTCGCTGCCTTGGCCTGGTTCAGTCACCTTCCTCATTAATTTTAAGCATCTTTCTGATGTGGTTGTAAATCATTGTCTTTTAAATTAATTTGTGAATGGAGTTGATAAGGCTTGTTTATAGTGCTTGCTTTTTTTTTTTTTTAAAGCAGCTTCCTCATTCTAAAAGAAAAGACATCATTATCAGAAAGTATTATTCGTTATGAACTGTATCAAGAGAATTTATATTAATTCAGCCAATATCCTTTAAATCACAGTGAAAGAGTTAATTTAAAATCAAATAATGTAGATTCAACACTAATTGTGAAAGTTCTCTGTGAAGTGCCTCATACAAGTGAATGATATTGTTATTTTTTTTACCATGAATTGAAATATAAAAAATATTTTTTTCCAAATATTTTATTTATTCATTTGACAGACAGAGATCACAAGTAGGCAGAGAGGCAGGCAGAGAGAGAGGGGGAAGCAGGCTCCCTGCTGAGCAGAGAGCCCGATGCTGGGCTCGATCCCAGGACCTTGGGATCATGACCTGAGCTGAAGGCAGAGGCTTTAACCCACTGAGCCACCCAGGTGCCCCTATAAAGAATATTTTAAAAAGATAGAAAATGACATAGAAGATAAATGGGCAATTCAGGCTGAGGAAGATGGATGGAAGTAGTTCTAATAGACATAATCAGCTTTTAGCTAGGTAGAAAGGCCCCACAGATATTCAGGTTATTAACTGACACCAACCACTTGGTAATCATGCTTCTAATGAGAGTGAGCACTAATGGCTCAAGAAACAGTGAGTCATGGGACGCCTGGGTGGCTCAGTCGGTTAAGCAGCTGCCTTTGGCCCAGGTCATGATCCCAGGGTCCTGGGATCGAGTCCCACATCGGGCTCCTTGCTCGGCAGAGAGCCTGCTTCTCCCTCTGCCTCTGCCTGCCACTCTGTCTGCCTGTGCTCGCTCTCTCGCTCTCTCCCTCTCTCTGACAAATAAATAAAAATTAAAAAAAAAAAAAAAGAAACGGCGAGTCAAATTATGACGTTTTATGGAAATGTTTTCCCCATTTGTCTTCAATTATTTAGATCCAATCTAATTTTCCTTCAAAATTAAAGTCTGGGGTTCAAGCTAATTTATGTGACTGGACATTTAAAAATAGATGTCCTTTCTACCTGTCTGTAACATCGCTGAAAAACAGTTTGGTACGTTTCCACAGAATTGCTGTTGAAACACAACCACTTCCCCCTCCTATACTTATGAAAATAACATAAAATAGAACAAGCATAACTGAAGCTTTGTCCCTGAACACCAAAATTTAGAGAGGTTCCAAATGACCTTTTCCTCACTCTGCTACTCTAATTACTCTAATTACTTCTTAGTAGCTGTAGCAAGCTCCCTTTCACTTTTACTCTAACCCTTTGCCCGTTGGACACAGACAAAGCCAAGAACCAAGGTCAGAGTCTGGGCAAATAAGACATTCAGGGTCCAGAGGAAAAAAAACATATCCAGCATTTTGGATAATTATCACAGAGCTATCCCTAAACATGGAATCTGAGGGGCCATTCAAGAAATGACCCTTTCCTGGGATCTGGACGTTGGTGACTTATTTTATTTTGATGTGCAGCCCCTGGATATCATTCAGCATTGTTCAGGCGCCTGGTACGGCTACTTGTAAAAGGATGTGTGCTGAATAGCTTGTTATCTTTCCCGGTTGGAGAACCTGATGACCAGCTAGCCTTCCTCACCTTCTCCTTTCTCTTTGACTGTTCCTTTCATCTATGCCTCTGATCTTCTTTCCCTCTCTGTCCTTATTTTTCTTATTATTTTTTCTTAAAAAAAATTTTTTTTAAGATTTTATTTATTTATTTGACAGACAGAGATCACAAGCAGACAGAGAGACAGGCAGAGAGAGAGGAGGAAGCAGGCTCCCTGCCAAGCAGAGAGCCCGATTCGGGGCTTGATCCCAGGACCCTGGGATCATGATCTGAGCTGAAGGCAGAGACTCTAACACACTGAGCCACCCAGGTGCTTCTCTCTCTATTTGTCTATACAAAATTTACCTTTCCTTTAAGGTCCCAGTAGTATATCATCTTACTGGGAGGAAAAAAAGTCATATATATATATATACATATATATATATATATAACTGGTACTTAGGAATTTAATAACTTATTAATGGGGATGCTGCAGGTTGAAGTAGTTTATGAGTATTTCAGGTGGAGTGACTTTTTCCTCAAAGGTAGGTATTGTCTCATTTGACTGGATAAAATACAGATTATAATTCCTACATGTCTATGCTCATATGGTGTGCAGTGATTCCTAATTTATCTGCGTAAGAGTATTGACCTAATGAATAATTTGAAAATATTTGTCTTTAGAATGCATGATACAATTTTTTCCCCAGAAGTTTATTTTACTAATTATTTTACCTATTATTACTGATTTGGTTTGGACTCATATTAAAATAAATACTTCTCTAGAGTACATACCAAACTTCTTCAAAGGAGAGGCATTTTAGAAATAGTTGGGACACAGGCAGAAGCCAAAGGGAAATGAAAAATGTTCAGAATCAGAAGACTCAACATTCAGTCAATTATTTATTTACGTTGGGATATTCCAAGAAAGATTTTGAGGTGTAATAGTAGTTGTGCCTCATGCTGGAAGCATTATGCTATTTGAGGCCCAAATAGCATAATGCTAAGATTCCAGCTCTTTGTCTATTTTAGCATTTTGCTGTCTGATAATAACAATAATAATCATTCCTGACTGGCCTGCAGTGTCAAGTACTGTGCTGAATACTTAATTCGGTTTATCTTTTTTTTTTTAAGATTTTATTTATTTATTTGACAGAGAGAGAGAGAGAGAGATCACAAGTAGGCAGAGAGGCAGGCAGAGAGAGAGGAGGAAGCAGGCTCCCTGTTGAGCAGAGAGCCTGATGTGGGGCTCAATCCCAGGACCCTGAGATCATGACCTGAGCCGAAGGCAGAGGCTTAACCCACTGAGCCACCCAGGCACCCCAATATGGTTCATCTTAATTAATCTTCAGATTACTTGCTGCATCATTTTACAGATGAAGCTCAGATAAGTTAATTACCTTGCCTAAAGTCACACAGCTAGTACCTGGCAGAAACAACCACTTGGAACCCTAATGTTCTTAACACCTTCACCTGGAACACCTGCCAGTGTTCCTAATACCTTTACCCTCCTGCCTCTGTTTCTGTTGATGAAGACAGCAGTGCAGCAAAGCTGCTTTTTAGAAAAAGACAACTGGGCATTTAAAAAAAAAGATTTTATTTATTTATTTGTCAGAGAGAGACATAGTGAGAGGGGGAACACAAGCAGGGGGAGTGGGAGAGGGAGAATCAGGCTTCCCGCTGAGTAAGGAGTCTGATGTGGGGCTTGATCCCAGGACCCTGAGACCAAGACCTGAGCCCAAGACAGACACTTAAGTGACTGCCACCCAGTCATCCCTCAACTGGGCATTTTTAAAGTGGATCTCAGAACCCGCAGTACTATCTGTGTGAATGTGAGGGGAGTGGGTTTTGTTAATGTCAGATTATCCTAGCTGAGAAAGGGATTGTGTTCATCTTACCAGGACGGTTCTGAGAAAACAAATGGAACCCCAAACCTTCACTGATTGCCCAGACTCACTAGTTCCAGGCCAGTGTAAAGTCTTAAGATCCCTTTATGAACACGTGGTCTTAGGCTTGACCAAAGGACCTGGCTGTGGAACTCCTTACCCAGCATTTCCCCTTCTTGTTTGCCATTACATTCCTTGCCTTGTACTATGCCCTGCTAAATGATTTCCCTCAAATATGGATCTTTAATCAACCATGGGCCGTTCCTGAGCCTTACGATGGGAAGTACCACTTGGTGGATGTTAAAACCCACTCTCTCCTTAGGCTCAGCTGTCCAGATGGTAGATATTGTCTTTGTCCTCTTAGTTCAGCAGCTGGACTTACTTGCTACTCATCCTCCCCAGTTACAGTTGCTGAGAACTCAGTGGTGTTCGAGCCCATCTGTGGTCTTTGGCATGATCTCAGCCTAAGTGTCCCTTCCCAGAGGAAGTCTCCTCAGTGGAAGTTTTTTCCCTACACCTCTCCTTCCCGGCCTGCTGCCTACGCTCCACCACTGTCCTGGATCTTAATACAGTCAGAATCGAAGATCAATGAATATTAAATTTTAGTTTTTAGCTAGTAAGTACCAATGCTTCCCATAGTGGTGAAGTTTTTGGTAGTTACTCAAACTGTTAGATTAAATTATATGCAGTTTTGTTTTTTAATGGGGGGAGAGAAAACCCAGAACCTGTTGTAACATGAATCTTCCTAAGCACGCATTCACCCACCTTGTGGAAATTACTTTGCAGAAACAATGCACAGTATCTAAATCATGTCAGTGCAAATCATTACTTTGTCAAAAAGCAGGGACTTAATGCTTGTGTTATTTTAAAATTGTTTTCAGCGCGAGATTGGCATACCTAATTGCTTTTTAAATACACTTGTTAAAGCATCAAGGATATTGCTGATGGTATTTAAACGCCTTTGGGTGGGCGGCTGTCATTAAGAAGCAAGGTTGGCATTTTCTTCTCTAACCTCGAACTTGATGGTTTTAATATCTAGGCTATTACGCTTACACCAGGAAGAACTCTGGCAGATAAATCTTTTTACCAAAGCAATTTAAGTTAACAACAAAAATAAAGGGTAAAGCATTTCGCTTTCAGATAACATGTTCTCCAAGGACTGTCCTCGATTTTTGTGGCCCTGCACAGACTTATTTGAGGCTGAAGATGCCACATTGGAGATTGACTTCTTGTGGAATCAGCTTCAGAATTCAACCCCAAAGCGCATGTTTTGGCTTTAAGTGTGGTATTAATGAATTCCTGAAGAAATTTCAAGGGGAAGTAAAAATCCTAAATTCTCTTCTGTTATTTCTTTTTTGGAGGTGAAAAGTTAACTCCTTTGGGGGGAAAAAAGAAAAGATAAAACTGATTAACTTGGCTTCATTTAAAAATATTACTTTGGTCTTCTCCCACCCCCCAAATCCAAGGGTCCTTCATTCAGAAAGTATTTACCAGTCTTCCACTAGATTCCCTGTCCCAGGAAGCATAGTGACCATATCCCAAGAAAACATGTCCCTGGGAGCATCTCTGTACCATTTTGAGGACGACTCGACCTGGAGAAACCCAGGATGAGACTAACGTGTCTTAGGAGAGTTGTGAAAAATAAAAGTACAGAGTTTTGTTTTGTTTTGTTTTTTTCTTTTCTGTTATGCATTTCTATATGAATTCTATTTGTAGCTGCTTTTTCATTTCTTTCTGGTAAAATATACAACAAAGGAGCCCCTGCTGTTTTTAGAGAACTTGCTGGCTTCCTGTTGTTGAGAGAAGTCTTATGTGAAGTAAAAGCACTCTGCAAGGCTGGGACTGTGGGTGATAAGCACTGTTATTTGTGAGAGAGGAAATATGCTCTTTTCCCCTCCTCTGGTATGATGTGCATTTATCAGAGCATGTATCAAATAATTTGGTTTTCTAATACATTATCAGGAATTAGTGAGATTGGTTATGGACTTAATTATGCTTTTCTCAAAAATGTTTTTAGTCTGCTCTCGAACATTTTGAAGTGGACCTTTATTATAGTTACCAAATTGTATGAAAGCGCATTGCCCTCATCGCATAAGGGTCACAGGTGGAACATAGCAGGGCTGAAAATGAAGGGTAATGGAAAAATCCAGTACTTGTGTTTGCTACTTAAATGTCATGGCTGGGTAAATGGATTTCTGTACTTCCTAGGACTCGGCTTCTACTACATTAGCCTGGCAAATTAGAGAGGAGAGGTTGCTCTGCAAATTGGCTTGGCGAACCATGTAGTTCATCTTTTTATTGTGCAAAACAGAAAAAATTGCTTCTAATCAATCCACTTCAACTTGTAGTCTAAAAATTATTTACCATCCCATCAGCTGAAAGTATCTATGAAATGGTCTATTTGAATTAACTGAAGGGAAGAGGTATTTGTATCAATAAGCTGATTACAATTATGGGGGCACAATCTTACTATGGAAGCAATAAAGAGACTGCATTATTATTGAGGTGTCCTCGCCAAATTGATTAATGTTTTTAGGAGAATTAATCTACATTTCAAATATAATTGGACTCTTATTAACTAAATCAGAAATGTACCACTTCATGACTGTGATGCTCAAAAGAGAGAGATTTTTCCTTCCGAATAGAACATGATTAATTTTGGGGATTTTTGTAATCTTTGCATTTGAGTCACATGATTGGTCAGTCTCTCTGCTTTGTAACTGCCGTAGTATGCAACATTTGGGGGTGCTTAGATGAAAGTTTATTTTTTTTTAATTTTCGCAAAGCATAAATTCAGAAAACTGATGTGAGGTACAGGGAAATTTCCGCTTTGCCAATTATTACACTCAATGATTTAAAAAAGTGAATGAATGAATTACACTTCTAAATAAAGTGTAATAATGAATTTGAGGTAGTGCAGATTACAAGAATAGACTCTTTTAAACTGTGCCTTAACACAGCTGGCTTCATTGGGAAAACACCAAGGACCAGGAGGCAGGGCTGCCTAGGAGGAGAGACAAGAGAGGATGAATGGAGGGGCATAGGAGCAGTCTGAAGGCAGCGGATTTGTGAGATTAAGGCAGTCTGTGCTGGGGGCTGGGGAATTGTAGCCTGAGAAACCCTGGGCTCTTTGGAGAAGGAACTTCACTCACAGTTCCAGGTATATACTGTTTGGCTTTTCAAAAGTCAAAGATTTCTTATGCATCAAGAGTCCAAATTTCTGAACAACAACAACAACAACAACAATCTTAGCAGAGAAGACCAAAGAGTGTTGAAACCCCTCAAAAAAATTTTTTAAGTGAGTTCTAATTCTTCTGACTAGACCCAAATCATCTAAATTAAAAAAAGTATTTTTTGAAGAGTTGATTCTTTAAAGAGAAAACTCCCCTCTTTGAGGTGAATGTTAATTACATGATGGCTTATTAGGTAATACCTACAGATAATGTCATGCCTTATTTTGAATAGAGGTTTAAATTCTAGCCTCCCATTTCAAAAGAATCTCTTTAACCTTTGTAAAAAAAAAAAAAAAAAAAAGCTCCATTGGAGAAGTGTCCCCTTTTGTGTTCTCTTTGACATCCCCGCCTGCCTCCAAACTGGGGCTGCTTCTGTGCTGAGAGAGAGGAAGGGGCAGCTGGCTTTTGCTTTGATTTGAGCTCCATTCTCCTTTCTCTGTTCCCCTCTCATTACCGGGGCCACATATGTTATTAACACTCAAATAAAGCTTCCTACCTCCTGCAAGTGAGGAGGGTTTAGCTGAAGTGGACTCTGTACATTTGGTGCATATGGGGCTGCTGGCTGGGGGGCGGGGCAGAACCCTATTGCTTTAGTCCTCCACTCCCACCCCCCCAAGATGTGCCTCATTAGAAAACTGAAGGGCTAAAGTATTGGGAAGGAGGGAGGGAGGGACGGAGGGGAGAGACTCCTGAATGTACTGCTTCATGCGGTGGACTTAGGGCTCTTGGGTGCCTGGGTCTCTGTGAAGGAGAGCTGCTTAGAGGATTTTGACATGGCGATCCTGCTACTTGCTGGTTAGATCTGAATGTAGACTTCCAGGCTTTACATGTCGTTAAGAGTGTTTATGCATAACAAATAACACGGAGGACATGGGGAGATGGAGAGGAGAAGGGAGTTGAGGGAAATTGGGGGGGAGATGAACCATGAGAGACTATGGACTCTGAAAAACAACCTGAGGGTTTTGAAGGGGCGGTGGGTGGGAGGTTGGGGGAGCCAGGTGGTGGGTATTGTGGAGGGCACGCATTGCATGGAGCACTGGGTATGGTGTAAAACTATGAACTCTGTAACGCTGAAAAGAAATAAAAAAAAAAAAGAGTGTTTATGTCTTTTTTTTTTTTTTAAGATTTTTATCCATTCGTTTGACAGACAGAGATTACAAGTAGGCAGAGAGGCAGGCAGAGAGAGGAAGGGAAGCAGGCTCCCTAGATTCGGGGCTCCATCCCAGGACCCTGGGACCATGACCCAAGCCGAAGGCAGAAGCTTTGACCCACTGAGCCACCCAGGCGCCCCCAAGAGCTGTTTATGTTTTTTGAATTTAGTTCCACATGACAACATTTCAGGCCTCTGTTCCCTGATTGCAAAGACAAGAAAGCTGATTCAATGGATGACCTCCTGGGTCCCTTCTTGTGCTAACGCTTAATGAAATAATCTTGCAAATACTCCCCACCAATGTGTTCAACGAATTCAAGAAAACATAATCAAGAATAAAAAGGTCCCAAATTCATCCGTACTGGACTAGTACATTTTTTCTTTAACATTCTCTTTCTAAGCCTATGTATACACCGAGTTAAAATTTTATTATAACCAATTCAGGTTATCTCTCATCAAATATTTCAGACTCAAGCAGCCCCTGGGGCAAGGATGTACTGAGCATGTTCATAAATATGGGTTTCCCACATTAAGAAGTGACTACTCATTCTCATATCCTTGCTCAGATGTTTTGTTTACTGCGAAGTGGGCTGTGGGGTGGGTGGGTAGTGATAGTGGTGTATAACATTTCATGGGAAAATGTGTAAAAATATAAAACAAAGATTTTTGTGCTATTCATCTTCTAAGAGAGACTACAACTAACTTCTATTTGTTGTGGGAGTTCCTTCCTTCCTTTTTTCCAAAAAAACAAAAACAAAAACAAAAAAACTACCTTTGGCAGCAAAGCTTAGGCACCTGTAGAAGTCAGAACCTTGGTGCAGATCACGGAAAAAAGGGATGGATAATATTTGCCTTGAGAATTAACTCCCTCTCCCACTCCAAGGTCTGCTTTATTTTGGACTTATCCTGGGTCAATTAAAAAATTAGAATAGGTAGCAAAATTATTGTCTAGCTCCTTCTCCCACACTCACCCCAACATTAGAGAGCTAGGTGGTGGGGAGGGCGATTGATTTGACATTACGGTTGGCCACAGAGCACAGAAACTTCATGGGGCAAAGTGGAAGGGTCTCTTGGGTGTGAGATGTGTAAACCTCTAACAAGACAGGAAGCGCGGCGCCCAAGGAAACTGACAGCTTGCTTCCCAGCGCGCCTGCACCGGGCAGGATCCCCAGAAGCCCCTCCGAGGAGGGCTACCGTCTGTGAGCTTGGAAAGGCGCACGGCCCGACCTGTGGATATCGCTGGGAAACACTGCGGTTTCGGGTTCCTGAGGGCAAAACAGCGTCTGCAGTCGTCGACTTAGAGAGCTTCTATTTTCCAGCCCTTTCTGAGCCCAGGTCAACGTGCCCACTCTGCCCGTGCGCGATGCCGGTTACTCTGTGCTGACCTCCCACTGACACTTTCCACCGTGATCTTTAGCCACCTCGGCTTAAAAAGAGAAGTGCCCGGGGATGGCATGCACGAGGGGGACCCTTGTACCATTTCCCCTCCATTCCCCCTTTTTTTCTGATGTTACAGACAGTGCAGAGGGGAAGAAGGATGGAGAAGCGGCAGCTCTTCGCTGGGGGCGCGCGCATGCCCCGACACTTATCCAACCTCTTCCATAGGTTTAAAAAAAATGTTTTTGTTTTGCGAATGGAGACAGGGTGTGGGGTTGGGTTTGCTTGCCGGGGAGGAAGGGGAGAGAGCTTGTTTCGGAAGCCGTGACAACCTGAGATTTACGGATCAGCGGTTTTTGCGCGCCTTTTTGGAAAGCCAGTTCAGAGCCCTCCTCCCCTTTTTGTTCCGTTGGCACGATTTCAGCTGTTTTGTGTGTGATTTTAGAAGAGGAACAAAACCACAACAAAATCCACATATAAAGTATAAATAAATAAATTACACGGCAAATTGAATTTCATTAAAAACCGGATAACATTTTTCAAGTTTCACGATGGCAGCAGTTGCAAGATTTTAACCTATATTCATCCTAGCAAAATGCTGGGATGCTTGTTGCGGGTGGTTTCGCTTTTGAAAAAAAATTCTTTTTTCCCATTTGGTAGGGAATTTCAGTGCTTATGAATGATCTTAATGCTAAAGATGGAAAATTCTGGTGAGTTTTAAATAATATAGCACTTTATCACACGTTTGGAACCAATGAAAATTTATAGTGTACCTTTATCAGTATGTGCATCTATCTATATGAATTAATGAAATTTTAGAGTTGGAGAATTTTAGGACCAACAGTGGCCTTTGTCCCCAGAGAGCAGCCCAACTCACTCACTTGACAGATGGCTGATCTCACAAAACAATTCTTTGTCTTCTTTTGGAGAAGTAGCACTTTTCTGTTCTTTTTGCAGTGGAGTGTTTTCTAAGAATTACTTCATGTCAAATTACTTTGATGACATGCCAGCAGCATATAGAGTACAGGTGACTTCAACTGATGCTTTTTGAGCATTTAGACTTAATTTTAACCTCCACATTTCTGTTTTCCAAAGAAGCACAATCCTGGGTTCAGAATTTGCTTGCAGGCAGTGTTAACTGAACAGGTGCAATGAATTTTCTAATTTAAGGATTCTTTTATTCCTGTTCTTACCCTGTATCTCCAGACAGGACACACTGGAGTTGGGTGGGCTGCAGGCTCTTTCCAAATGTCTATGAGGCATTGTAGACTGTATGGGTTTATGATGGTCGTGGTGGGAAGGGGCTATTTACCCAGAGGAAATCCGCAGTGAGCGCTGAGACTTCCTGAGGTTTCTCATTTCTTGGCAATTGCTGAGCAAGCACCAGCTACCATTTCCGCCTTCAACTCTGGGGACCACGAAGGGCTTTTTTGGGAAGGGAATCTTAATGCATGCACTCATCATATTTCTCCAGGTACTATAAAGATAGGGTAATGCTGAGATTTATACACCTGTCAGGAAAGATGGTGAGCACTCAGAATTCCTAAATATGATTACGCGTTTAAAATACCACTCCGCTCCTCTTTTTTTTTTTTTTTTTAATGCTTTTATGCCAGTGGATAAAGCTGTGATGTTGTCAAATACCCCTCACTTTCCTGGCAGCCCCTGTACCTGACTGTCAACATTAATAGGAATAATAATGGTACAACTTACTGAGTACACAGTCTGTTCCAGACACGACACTAAGTACTTCATATGCATTATTTCATTTTGTATTTACAACAATCCTATGAAGCTCATTGCAAATGAGCAAGGTGAGGTTCAGCAAGTGAAAGAGTTGCCCCAGATCCCACGGCAGTAAGAACCAGAACTGGGAGTCAAACTGATGTGTTTCTGACTCCAGAAACTGAGTTCTCAGTCTTCGTTAAATCATGCAATTCTAGCTCTCCTCTACTTGGTCAAATTAGAGCAATAGCTCTTAGTTCTCAGTTGTGTTCTAACACAATTTCTTCTTTTGAGATAGTTCTAACATTTGAAGAAAAACAACTTATTTTCATAATAACAGACATTTACTTAGTACTTAGTTTCCCAAGGCCCTGTTCTGCACTTGTTTTCACTAATTCTGATGTCCGTGCTACAAGGCAGTGTGTAAAAAAGATGATCCTCGGGATAAGATTCAGTTGGATGAGATTCAGGAAACTGTCTTTTAATCAGTTCACTGACTATATGAATGATTAGAAAGAGAAACAGGAATTTTGGAATCAAACCTTGAATTCTACCCCAGTTTTTGTTCTTTTTAATTGTAGGACTTTAGGCATGTGTGAAGATTAAATTAGATAGTGTGTGTCAAAACAGTAATGTTTAAGAGTGCTAATAGTAATGGAAGCTAATACTTTTTGAACACTTATTCTGTGCCACATGTGCTGAAAACTTTGCACGTATTAGTTTACTGAAGCTCTACAGCACCCACGTAAGGGAGGGCTGCCATTATTCCTAATTTACAGAAGGGTGGGGCCCAGAAAGCACAGAGATTAAGCCGAGCCAGGATCTGGTGGCAGGGGTCTGGAACCTAGAGCTTTGCTTCTAACCTCTGTACCTGCTGTCTCTCATAGTACATATTTACTGATTATTACTTCCCTCTGGACCATCTTATAAAAACAACAGCAACAAGAGCAGGTAAAAATTTTGGATGGGACATATAAGAGCTTTGATTTTTCTTTTGACCCAGAACATGTAAGTACAACATGATAAATTTCTCTTTAAATTGTTTGAACCAGAACATGGTGCAGGCAGGGCATTGGCGGTGCACGGGCAAAGCTCTCTTGCTGGAGCTGAGATGGGGCAGGGGGGTTGCCCACAAGGTGAAAACTGACTAGGGCCTTGGAGGATAAAGAGCCTTGCACTAGAGAGAGAAGGTTAATAGAAGCTTACTGAAAAATTTGGGCCATCTTCCTTTAAGGGTAGGATAACAGTAGTTATGAGGACTTTGCAATCAAAACAAGATCTAGTGGAGGAACTATTTATTATTGGCTTCATATAGTGTGTTTATGGTATCCAGATGCAGGAGGTATTTCAGAGTGTAAAGGAGAAGAACCTAACTTATAACTAATGGTCGGTTATGGCAAATAAATGAAGACTTCCTGGAGGAGGAAGTCAGATACCCAGAGCTGAATCTGAAAAGATGGGTATAAATTACATAGAAAAAAAATGTTTTGCAGACAGAAAGAACAGCTGGGTCAAATGGCAGTGCTTCCCGACTCTTAGCAAGTTGTGACTTTTGAGAAAAAGGTAACATTGGCAAGGTACCCTGGGGTCATGCAACTCGTGGCTGGCAGCCAGGTTGGTACTCTCTGGTTTAAGGGATGTAAGCCATTCACAGTAACCAGAGTGCCTAGGACAAGGCTGAGGGAAGCCTGGAGAGCTGGGAGTGGGAGAGGTGGCAAATATCAGCTCTCCAGGAATTAATTTAATGTATAAAATGAGATCAAACTCCACTTTAAAGGAAATTAAATTTTTTCTTAGCCAAAGAAAAATTTTACAAAGCATTGGGAGACATCTGGCTTCTCCTCTAACAGGAAAGGTGCTGGAAGGACTCTACTCTTGCTCCTTGGGTTGTGTCAAGAAAAGAGATTTTCACCTCCCTTTGGGTCTAGAGGGGTGGCTGTGTGTTGTTGCAATCAGAAGGTGAGAGTCCAGAGGTGGGAGCGCTGGTGTGGTTTCCATAGACGAAGACGGTTCTGCTATTCATTTTCTCTGTGGAGGATGTCAGATCTTGCTCCACTGAAAATACCTTTGATCAAACCCTCTTGGACTTTCTTGCCTTTTAAGAGCCATGCATTCTGGGAAGCAGAATGGATGCAGATTTAAATATAAATCTCATCTAAAAGCTATTTCAGGAGAACCGTGTAACAAATATTTCTATTTATTTCCCCATACATGTCTCTTCTCTTAGAATCAAAACTTTCAGTTACATTTTATAGGGACGCTCCATGTGCCCAAAAAAGAACACTGGGACTTTGGCCACCGGATAATTTCCTCTGACTCTCTTCTCCTGCTGGAGATTTATTTTACAAATCTGTGCAGGGAGAGCAGAAGCAGCAGGAGATGCTGTGAGATTTATATTAGAAAAGCCTTAAAAAGGAGAAGTTTTTGTTTGGGATTTGAGAGCTGCCATTGTTGGGGAAGGATATGACAGGAATGGGGAGAACAGATACTAAAGATGTTTTACTATGCCTCAGAATTTACTCTTCTTCATTCCTGGGACCTTTAGTCTTTTGGATAAAAACCATCCAGATTTTAATTGCACTTTCCCTCCACCCCCCCCCTTTTTAAAATGAACTGTGTTTCTGAGAATATGTCTGTATAAAGCACTGAATTACAGGGAGCCAGAGTGTTCTTGAGTTGTATGAGCATAATTTTACTTGAGCTCCAGAAAAGGCTGCATTTATCAGTCTTTTAGAATTCAATAAGGTCACTGATGAGGGTTAAAAGAGGTGATTGTGCAAAAGAGAAGGAAGAAGGACATAATCCGGGAGCTTGTAGTAAAGAATGATCCATGTGGACAGTTTTCTGATAGTGGTGAAGTAAACAAGGGGGGAAACTTCTGGAATAACTTTAACTTCTTGCCATTAAGTTAATCTATAAAATGGTAGAAGATAATAAGGTGCATTCTGTTTTCCTCCTTTAACTAGAAATTGGTATCAGAGTAGAGATATCTTCTGAGGAATTCAGGACAAAATCTTCATGTTGTGAGGTCGTGGGTGAGAAGGGAATGAGAAGACTGAACAGAAAGCAAACTTCAGAAAAAATACGGTAAAATATACGTGACATAAAATTTACCATCCTAACCATATTAAGCATACAATTCAGTAGTGTCAAGTATATTCACATTGTTGTGCAACCAATCTCCAGAATGCTTGTCATCTTGCAAAACTGAAATTCTATGCCTATTAACAACTCCCCATTGTCCCCCTCCCTCCTGCCACTGGTAGCCACCCTTCCACTTTCTGTCTCTATGAATCTGATTACTCCAGGTAACTCATGTGAGTGGAATTATATAGTATTTATCTTTTTGTGATTGGCTTAGTTCACTTAATGTCCTCGAGTTTCATCCATATTGTAGCATTTATCAAAATTTCCTTCCTTTTTATTTTTTATTTTTAAAAATATTTTAGTTATTTATTTGACAGAGAGAGATCACAAGTAAGCAGAGAGAGAGGGGGAAGCAGGCTCCCTGCTGAGCAGAGAGCCTGATGCGGGGCTCGATCCCAGGACCCTGGGATCATGACCTGAGCCAAAGGCAGAGGCTTTAACCCACTGAGCCACCCAGGCACCCCAATTTTCTTCCTTTTTAAGGCTGAATGATATTCCATTGTATGTACACCACATTTTGTTTATCCATTCATCTGTCAATAGACACTTGGGTTGCCAACTTTGGGCTATTGTGAATAATGCTGCTACAATCATGGGTGTACAGATATTTCTTCCAAACCCTACTTTCAGTTTTTTTTGGGTGCATACTCAGATGTGGAATTGCTAGACCATATGGTAAACCTATTTTTAATATTTTGAAGAACTGCCATATTGTTTTCCACAGTGGCCATGCCAGTTTATATTCCTACCAATGGTGCACAAAGGTACCAATTTCTTCACATCTTTGCCAACACTTGTTCTTTCCTTTTCTTTTCTTTCTTTTTCTCTTCTTTCTTTTTCTCTTCTCTTTCACATGGTGGTAGCTGAGTTCACATAGTGACAGTGGAAACATCAAGAATTCTCGAGGCCAGGGCTCAGAAGTTGCTCATCACTTATGTCACAGTCATTGAAAGACAGGGATTCACAGGGTAGAGCAACAGATTTTTGGTGGTAGGAGCTGCTCTGTCACCCTAACAAAAGAGCTGTGGAAACAGGGAGGAGTGAAAATTGTGGACATTTTTGCAGTCTACCACAGGATTCTAGAATATTGGTGGGAGTAGGGTAAGAAATTTGCCAAAAAATCATTAAGATTCTTGTAATAAATGGTTGGTTTTGTCTGTCTGGTACAGATATTCCAGAACTCTCTTAAATATTGAGAGTAAAAACTGGGAAGCTATAAATGAATTTGAAATTTTTTCAGATAACCTTGGGATTTAGCCATAAAAGTACCATATATTAATTTTTAAACATAAGTTTATAATTTTGGAATAATTTTAGATTTACAGTAAAGTTCCAAGGATAATACAGAGAGTTCCTGAATATCCTTTACTCAGCCTCTTCTCCTGTTAACATCTTATTAACATGGTACATATGTCAAAACTAGGAAACCAACATTGGTACATTACTATTGACTAAACTCCAGACTTTATTTGGATTTCACCAGTTTTCTTCATTAATGTTCTTTTTCTGTCCCAGGATACAATCTAGGAAACCATATTTCATTTAGAGAATTACTTTAAAAAAAAAGACTTTATTTTTAGAGCACTTTAAAAAAATATTTATTTATTAATTTGACAGAAAGAGAGAGAGAGAAAGAATGCAAGCAGGCTTCCTTCTGAGCAGTGAGCCCCATGTGGGGCTCGATCCCAGGACCCTAGGATCATGACCCGAGCCAAAGGGAGAGGCTTAACGACTGAACCACCCAGGTGCCCCTTTAGAACAGTTTAGGTTCACAGCAGAATTGAGGTGAAGATACAGAGATTTCTTGTACATCCCGGCACCCACACATACATAGACTTCCCCATTATCAGCATCCTCTACCAGAAGTAGTACTTTTTTTCTTAACAATTAATGAAGCTAATTGACACACCATAATCACCCTAAGTCCATGGTTTACATTAGGGTTCCCTCTTGGTGATGGATAGTCTGCAGGTTTGGACGAATATATAGTGACACGTATCCATCATTATAGTATCATATGGAAGACCTCACTGCCCTAAAAATCCTCTGTGCTCCTCCTATTCATTGCCCCCTCCCCCTCCCTAACCCTGGCAAACACTGATCTTTTAACTATCTCTATAGTTTTGTCTTTTCCAGAATGTCATGTAGTTGGAATCATTCAGTGTATAACTTTTTCTGATTGGCTTCTGTCACTTATTAATAGGCATTAAGTTCCCTCCATGTCTTTTCATGGCTTGATAGGTCATTCCTTTTTAATACTGATAATAGTCCATTGTCTGAATGTATCATGGTTTATTTGTAAAGTCTCTGACTGAAGGACATCTTGGTTGCTTCCAAGTTTGGGCAATGGCAAATAAAGCTGCTATGAATGTCCATCCACAGATTTCTGCGTGGAAATAAGTTTTTAACTCCTTTTGGTAAATATTAGGGAGCATGATTAGTGGATCATATGTTAAGAGTGTGTTTAGTTTTGTAAGAAACTGGCAAACTCTTCCAAAGTGGCTTACTATCTTCCATTTCCAAGAGCAATGAATGAGAGCTCCTGTTGCACCCCATCCTCACCGTCCTTGGTGCTGTCAGTGTTCTGGATTTCGGCCGCCTAATAGCTGTGTAGTGCTATCTCACTGTTGTTTTAATTTGCAGTTCCCTAATGACATGTGACGTTGGGCATCTTTTCATGTTTATTTGCCATCTGTATGTCTTCTTTGATGAGATGTCTGTTAAGGTCGTTGGCCCATTTATTTTCCTTAAAGATTTATTTATTTATTTATTTATTTGAGAGAGAGAGAGAGAGAAAGAGCAAGTGTGGGAGGAGGGCAGAGAGAGAGCAGGAAAGGGAAGAAAGTCTTAAGCAGACTCCTCGCTGAGTGTGAAGCCCAATGCCCAGCTCGATCTCATGACCCTGAGAGCATGACCTGAGAAAAAAAATGAGAGTTAGATTGCTTACCTGACTTGTATCACCCAGGTGCCCCTCATTGGCCCATTTTTAAAATCAGGTTGTTTTCTTATTGATGTGTTTTAAGAGCTCTTTGTGTATTTTGGATAACAGTCATCCATTAGATGTGTCTTTTGAAAATATTTTCTCTCATTCTGTATCTTCTCTTCTTGTTCTCTTGGCCTTACCTTCTATAGAGCAAAATTTTAAAATTTCAAACAACTTTAATTTTAACTGGTAAAAAATTCTCAGACTGAGTAGACACATCATAATGAGGCTGTTCTTGATGAAAGACAATGTGGTTGTTCCGTGGTTAGTCCTCTGCCTGGTGTGGCCCATCCTCTCAGGTCCTAGCTAAGTCCCTGGCCAAGTCAGACTCTACCACTTGGCTTCCCACTGTGTTATGGCCCTGAGTTTTTTCCTCCTTTCCAAACTTCAGCAAGCCTCCCTCTCTCCTGAGCCTCTTCTAGACTCCAAGCTTTCCTCTCTCAGGGCCCCTCAGGCTCTTTTCTCACACCCCCTCTCCCCAGAGTCATTTGTCAGCCCACACAACCCCTTTCCCAATTCTCTTAAATGCAGAGAATTAAATGTATGTGGTGGTTGGAGCCAGACTCTGCTGGCTGGACGGCTTCTTTAGGAAAAGTTGAATGTTCTTAGTTTATAGCTTCAAGTCTCCGTGATGAGGAGAGCTGCAGGGGACAGGTTCTTTCCCACCCTATTGTCTTCCCTGCTCACTTTAGGGCTGCTCTTAGCCATGTGAATATGATAGATCTCATGTTAGGTCCAAAAAACAAAAACAACCCACCCAGGGTGGCTTGGTGGCTCAGTGGTTTGAGGGGTGGGCTCTTGATTTCAGCTCAGGTCATGATCTCAGGGTCCTGGGATCAAACCACAATCCCCTACCCAGTGGGGCTCCACACTCAGTAGGGAGTCTGCTGGAGGATTCTCTCTCTTCCTCTGCCCCCCACCCCCCATTGGCCATGCTCTCTCTCTAAAATAAATAAATCAATCTTAAAAAAAGAACCCAAACCAACTAATCAAAACACTCATTTAGGGAGAGTTGATTAAATAATTATCCTTTTTGTCTTTTTACAAATACAACAAACTTGTGCTAGAGACAGAGATATCAGGCTCCTCTTGTACCCCTAGGCTGTTCTATTTTTTTCCTGCAGGTCAGTTGGAGACTTTCCACCTCTTTTGACTTCAGGACCTTCTCCAGAGCCATAACTTTGTTAGGGCTCTGCTGTGCATGCCAGACATGAGCTTTGGGGAATGGAGCCAACAGAGGGCTGGTCCCAAAGGCCCCGTAGCTTGTTTTCTTGACCAGTGCCTGATGTCAGCCAGCCTCCTGGTCATTTGCTGCCTCCTCAGAAGGTAGAGTGAGGCACGCACAGCTGCCTGACCCCTGGGTGGGATAATGTGCCTGCCTTTCGAGTGAACTAATCAGCAAGGCAAAGGCAGAAGCAGTTTGTTCCCCCTGAGTGATTTTTTTGCCTCCAGAAAGTTATTATCTTCCCGGATGTACTCAGTGACTCATGACTTGTCAGCACCATTCAAAACATTATTCTTTCTTTCTTTCTTTCTTTTTTTTTTTTTAAGATTTTATTTTTATTTGAGACAGAGAGAGAGAGAGAAAGAGAGAGACAGAGTACAAGCAGAGGGAGCAACAGGCAGAGGGAGAAGCAGGCTCCTCGCTGAGCAAAGAGCCAGATGCAGGACCCGATCCCAGGATCCCTGGATCATGACCTGAGCCTAAGGCAGATGCCTAACCGACTGAGCCATGCAGGCGCCCCCTAAACATTATTATTCTGTCCACTTGACACAATACATGGGCTCTTACGGTTCATATTTTCATTGCACGCACACCTGATGCCACCCAGACAGCAGCCAGCCCAGTCCCTACCTGCACATTCATCCTGGACATGTGCGAGTTGGCTAGACATGCCTGGATATACATATTTCTATAATAAGCAATACAGTGTTCTCCAGGGTCATGCGAAGATCTCAAATGAAAGCAAATTATTGCTTTGCTCAAAACACAACAGAGATTTACAAAGCAGCAGAAAGAAACCTTTAGAACTCGCTATGGAAGTCTCTAGGTAATTAACTCACATGAAAAACTAAGGATTGGCATGCCAATCCTTTTCTTCCTCCCAGGTTGGTAACGTCCTCAAGCCTGGAGGGTTAGCTGTGTCCCAGCCCATTTTCCTCTTTTGGTCTGGGTTGAATTTTCTTCCTAAATATTTCATGTTGTCCTCTGTGTTCTGCAAGCCCAGCTGTCTGCTCTCTTGCTCTCTGTTAATTGGTGCAGTTAAACAGTTTGCAAGGTCTTCTTTCACAAGCACTTCAATGTCAAGCTGCTTCTATTATTCCTAAGACTTGTTGTCCTTGCTCCTATACCTTAAGAGTTCATTTTCTTTCTTTTCTGTTTGGTTTTTCTCTATTTTCCATTCAACTAGGTTATTCTGCTCAGGATAGCCAGCACAGAGGCGCAAAACAGGCTGCTGACGAATTTTGCTGAATAACTGCATTGAATCGGTGCTCTCTTACTTATTATCTCTTTGCTCGGTCTTTTTCTAATTTGTCTACTCCTTCAGTGGAAGTCAGGGTACTACACTGTTTTAAAAAAATACCAGATCTTCTCTGATAAAAATTGCCCCCCAAATCCAAGATATTAAGAGATTTAGAGATGACAATGCATATCTTTTTCTATTATGTCCGGTGAGCCGCTCTGTATTTTTTTTTTTTCCAAGCATTGCCTTTTGCTTTTGAGCAATTGTGAGCCTTGTTATTTAAAATACACACAAACACACCCAGTTCAATTCCACAGGGTATGCATACCCAATGGGCTTTAATGTTTTAAAATAAATATCCAATTTAATCAGTGAAGGACTGAAGTGAGGCCCTTATGTTGGATGAGATCAGATGCAGTTGGCCTCAGCATGGCTTCCCTTGGGCCCCAAAGTCCTCAATTGAGTGGGACAGTGGAGAGAAACACCTGGGGCTCAGAAATAGGGCTCCTGTGAGGTGGGGTCCTTACCAAGCCTGAGAAGCTTGATTCTTATTTTGCCACTGCCCTTTTATCTTCCATCCCCACATTTTTAAAAAAAGACTTTATTTATTTATTTGTCAGAGAGAGAGAGAGAGAGAGCACACAGGCAAAGTGGCAGGCAGAGGCAGAGGGAGAAGCAGGATCCCTGCCGAGCAAGGAGCCCGATGTGGGACTCGCCTAATTCTTAATCCAGATGCAGACACTAGAACCCACATCCCTACCTGAGGACAGAAAGCAGATCCCAGGGACTTCTGTAAAACATTTCAGCCTCCAGGATCTAGCGTCCTGAGAAACCCCCTTTCCTGAGACTTTTTACTTACTTGACAATCTCTTGTAATCAGCATCTTATCAGTCATCTGTGATCATCACAGCTCCTCTTTGAGCCAACTCCTGACAAAGGGATTAAGACAGTGTATGAGTCTGTGAAGGCTGCCATCAGAAAATACCAGAGAGGAGGTGGCTGAAACAATAGAAATTCGTTTTCTCACAGTTCTGGAAGCTGGGAGCCTGAGATGAAGGTGTTGGCAGGTTTGGTTCTCTTGGGGCCTCTCTCTTTGGCTCTCAGATGGCCGCCTTCTTTCCATGTCCTCACATGGTCTTTCCTCTGTCTGCACATTCCTGGTGTCCCTGCTGCTTCTTATAAGGCCACTGCTTCTATTGGATTAGGCCTTCATTCTTATAACTTCATTTAACCTTAATTGCCTCTTCAGAGGCCTTCTCCAAATATAGTCACATTGCAGGGTGAGGGCTTAACATATGAATTTGGGGGAACATAATTTAATTCATAACAGATAGAATGTTGGACAACTATTAACCAATTTGTAGTAGCAGATCCTCTGCTAAAAAAATTTTCCATCTATCTGTTATAAAGCAGCTAAGTGCTTGGGCTTTGTATCCAGTCTTTGCACCTGCAGAATGAGGATTACAAAAGTGTCTGGCTTATCAGGTTGTTATGAGGATGATATAAATTAAAACATGTAACATGCTTATTAAGCTTGATAGCATATAAAAATTGCTCAAGGAATGTTAGCTATTTTTCTTTTTCTTTTTCTTTTCTTTTTCTTTTTTTTTTTTTTTTGGCTTAAAGCTTAGCTAGATCCCTTTGCTCTTAGCCCATCTATAACAACAACTTTCATTAAAGTTTTTTTCTCTACTCAAGGTTTTTTTTGTTTTTTTTTTAAGATTTTATTTATTTATTTCAGAATGAGAGCGAGAAAGCATGAGCAGGGTGAGGGACAGATGGACAGATGGATCCCAGGACCCTGGGATCATGACTTGAGCCAAAGCAGACACTTAACCGGCTGAGCCACCCAGGTGTCCTCTCTACTCAAGGTTTTGAACAAATATGAATCAACTTTGTTTTTCTTATCTTTTTATTTTTTCTTCAAATTTTAATTTAAATTCTAGTTAATTAACGCATAGTGTAATATTGGTTTTAGGAGTACAAGTTAGTGATTCATCACTTACATAGAACACCCAGTGCTCAACAGAACAAGTGCCCTCCTTAATACCCATCACCGGTTTAACCCTTTCCCTACCCACCTTCCTCCATCAATCCTCAGTTTATTCTCTATAGTAAAATTCTCTTATGGTTTGCTTCCCTTTCTTTTTTTCCCCCTTCCCCTATGTTCCTCTGCTTTGTTTCTTAAATTCCACATATGATTGAAATCACATGATATTTGTCTTTCTTTGTTAGCTATTTTTATTATCAAGCTGCTTGTTATTACCATGTCCGGGGTACCTGAGTGGCTCAGTTGGTTGAGCATCTGACTTTTGGTTTTGGCTCAGGTCCATGATCTTGGAGTCAGGGGATGGAGTCCTGCATCAGGCTTTGCATTCATCAGGGTCTGATGAAGATTCTGCCCTCTCCTTCTCCCTTCTTTCTCCCCCTTTCTCAAATAAATTTAAAAAAGAAAAAGAAAAAGAAATGTGACTTCCTATGATGGATCTAATTGCATCCTTCAAAATTCATATGTTGAAGTCCAACTCTTAATATCTCAGAAAGTAAGTGTTTGGCAATAAGGCTTTTAAAGTGGTGATTAAATTAATGCAGATATTAGAGTGGACCCTATTCAAACACAACTGATATCCTTATAAGAGAAGGAAAAGATGCTGGGTGTGTGTGTGTGCACAGAGGGACACCTGTGGGAAGAGGCCCAAGGAGATGGCCTTCTGCAAGTCAAGGAAAAAAGACTGCCAGCAGCTTGATTATGGATGTCTAGTCTCTAGAACTGTGAGAAAATAACTTTCTGGTATTTCATGGGCACCCAAATAGACCAGCACACTCCTCAAAAAGAATGAGCCTAATGATATCCAACTTATTTCCTTCTAATATAAGAGAATTAGGAAGGTGCTCTCTTTGCTAGGATGACAGGACCCAAATGAGAGTCACTGCATCAGAAAGAGTGATTTCATGAACCCTCAGAGAGTGGTACTGTGGGACTTAAAAGGGAATCAGCTTCTCTTATTGAGGATACTTCTGTCATATATTTTTGTTCTTAGGAGGAGTGTGTTGGATTACTTGCTTGGTAATCCTTTTGAGATGCAGATTTAACTGTGGTAATGCACACCTTAGCACACATTCTCAGTATTTCTCAGAAAGAAAAAAATTTCTTTTGGTTTTGTTTTAAGACAGCTGACTTAAAATTTTTCTTTTTTGGTTAAACTTTTCTTATCCTTAGAGGAACGTTTCTAGTTGGAGAAAGATTGAAGGTAAGCAAAGGACACATCGGCTTGAATAGCCCAGCTACGAAGTGAATACTCCCTGGCTGGTCATCAGGGACAAAATAACAGGAGCCAGGTGTCCAGCACTCAAGCTGTTCTTGATTTCCTAGCAGGGACCAAGTCTGGGTGACACCGTCTGGAGAACGCGCAAGGATATGTGCATAACATCAGACCATTCCATGAGAATGAGCCTCACTTATGGAGAATTTATGTCTGATAGTTTTCCCATTTCTGGAACATGCCAGAAGATTGAACTTCTAACAGACAGCTCTAAGTGAGAGGCATGTTTACAACTGAGAAACCTCTATCGTGATGAGAAGAAAATATTGTTTTTGGTCGTGTAACCACGGAGACAGGCTCCTCCACTCAGAGAATAAAACAAATGTCTGCTTCATTATGCTCCCTTTTTTGGTCCCATTGAATCAGGTGTTGCAAACTGGTCGCCCACAGGCCAGATTTGGTTCCCGGAGGGGTTCTGTTTGACCTGCATGGTATTTGCGCAGGTTTTACATTTGAGCGTGTTTAGACAAAGCATGCACTTTCCAGTTTGGCACGATGGCCGCCACTCCCTGTTGTCCTACACACCACATGCTGGTTCCCGCTCATTTATGTGACTGGCCTGGCTCCCGAATGCATTTAGCTTGCGGCCCTTATTAAATTGTTCCCTGGCCACAGTCAGAGACTTTGCCTCAGTGCAAAAAAAGATTATTTTGTTAAGCTTTTATTGCTTACTACATATGGATCAGAGAATACTTACATCTGCAGCTAAGATAATTTGTGGGATTTGAAATACTGCCACCAAGGCAAATCCTACTGTAGTCAGCAGGAAATGGACTCCCAACTCCCTGGCTTCCTCTAACACCCAAGAAGTGAGTGAGTCATGTACTTCCCCCATGAGTTCTTAGTTCTGAGCCTAGACCTGGATGATCCCTGGTGGTCCCTGCTAGCCCACATGTGGGTATGGAGTGCTCGGAATGTGGCTAGTCTGATTGAAGACGTGCCCTGGGTGTAAAATACACACTGGGTTTCCAACACTGAACAGCATAGTGTGAGATAATGGCACACTCACAGCTTTTTATATTAATACTTTAAGATAACAGTTTTGCGATACTGGGTTAAAAGTTAATTTCATATGTTACTTTTTTTATCTTTTTAAATGTGGCTACTAGAAAATTTGTAATAGCAGATGTGGCTCAGATTGTGTTTTTATTGGACAGCGCTAGACCAGAAGCTAACCAAAATGAATTCTTAACTACATCATGTTTGTTAACTTCACAGTACCATATGCTGAGTTTATTTGTAATGGCCCTTCTATCAAACCAATAATGAATGGCTACTTTCAGTTTCCAGAAGAAGAGCACTTTCTGGGTTGTGGTATTAAAGATAAATGGGCTTGCTGAAAGGGAAGAAGCGGGCTAGGAATATCATCATCAGGTGAACACAACAGAAGGGTTTGGGCTGGAAATTTGCTGTTGCTTTGACGTGTGACATGTCTCAAGTTTGTTACTCATATTTCTCTATCAGGCAGCTCATACGCTTCTTTTAACGTGTTTTCTCACACACGTGCCCACATGTGGACACATATACATGTATGTAAACACACAACACACACACAGCTGTAGCCAGGAGCCTCTCTTAGGGGTTCTCCTGACATCTAATTAAATTCCTTACCAGTGGGATTCCTTACCTTGGAATTCCTTTAAAACCCTACTGGTTGTTAGAAATCATTCATGGACTCTTTCTTTCCTGGTACAAAAATTAAAGAGACAAGAAAGTACTGAAATTGATATTGGATAGTGTATGAGGAGCTCGGAGGCAGATAGGATCCTAGAAAGGGTCTAGAAGCTGGAGGAGGAAGACAGAGAACGTTCTGTCACTTCCCAGTCCATACCCTCTGGGTCTGCTGCTTCTCCCATAAAAGGTGGTGTCAAGAAGAAGTCATGTACAGTTAGTTACTGTGCAGATGTAAGTGGATAGCAAATGCGAGTGCCTTTTAATCTCTTAGGATTCCCAAGCTAATATTTTTTATTAGGGAATATATGTATTTATTCCATAATCATTATTGTCAACAAACATTTGAGTCACTACATGCAAGTTACTGTCCCAAGAGCCGTGCTCTGACTTGGAACAGGCTAAACCAAAAGCTATGTTCATTGCTGAACTTGACCTTATATATCCTGTGGCCTCCACCGTGGCAGAGAAGGAATCGACTCTTACATACAGGTTTCATTTTACTAGACTGTTAACCCACACTTAACTGTTTAGAAATTTAATTTTGAGATTGGTGAATTTAATCTTGGTCCTGTTTGTTGCACCCAATAAATAGATTATTTAAAAATTGCTCTGCTATCCCTTTTACTCAAGAACAGTTGTGTCCTTTTTAATTGGAGCTCTAGAGGGGACATCTCTCAAGGACTGAGCATATGTCACTGAGGACTTGAGAAGCCGATTAATTTGCTCAGGGCTTCAAGCACTTGGGTTTGCTCCCCTCTACTCTTTCTCATTGTAAGTTCTTTTTTCTATGGTTTTAAAAAGGAAATAGCTTTTAGCTCTTCTGATGCTCTGTGCCATCAGAGTAACTTCATTATTTCAAAGATCACATTTCTAAAAAATCTAAAAGAAAAACATCGGGTAGGGGAGAAACACAGCATAGAATGTAAACTGCCTTCTCCACTCACTGCTGTGTTTCTTTAACTTCTGTTTTAATCGGCCAACTCTGTTTCAGTCTCGTTTGTTTCTGAGCAGAAACATAAATCTTGGTGAGAGGAAAATAGATGGGTAAGAAAGATGAGGTAGAAAATAAGCTTTACTAGGAAAGAGGGAATGTCACCGTGGATAAGGAGAGTCAAAGGCGGAGGAGAAGGTTAATGTGGTGAGCTGACCAAGAGTCTCTCCTTGATCCAGCTCCTGCTGGCTCCTCTGGGCCCTCTTTTCAATGAGGTCTCAACCTTGGCCCATATAAACTACAGACTCTCAACACAAAAGATTTTATCCACTCCACTGTCCCTCTTCTGATAGCTCAAGGTCACATCCCTAGGATGACCTTCAAGCTGCTCAAGTGCCTTCCTGAGAAAGTTCAAGGTGCCAAAAGAATTTATTGTTTGTTCTAGCCAACACTTGATATCAGGCCCCTGACTGTTCTTTTCTTCAGAGATTTACTAAACAGGGCTTAAAATTGTAAATCCTCCCTCTGTCCCTTTGAGATGGATATACACATCCTACAACCCAGGAGTGTCCTTCTCAAGGACCTGAGAGCCACCTGTCCTTTAAATGTAATTTTAAAAATGTAATCACTAGGAAGGATAGGACTCCTGTCTCCCAGTGTCTGTGGGAGGACAGAATCCTAACTTTAGTACTTAGCAGCTACTAAACACTGCTGGCCTAATGGCATCTAAACTGATCACCCTTTATAATTTTTCATGTCCCTGAGTTCCTGCTTGCCCACCTTTTTACTTCTTCATTCTCTCTTTAAAACAGCCAGTCAACTCTGTTCAAATTGAAATTGAGTTCGGTTCATGCTAGGCCCTCTTTCCTATTGCAATAGCATATAATTAATTAAAAACCTGTCCTTACTACTTTACCTAGCATCTGGTTTTGTTTATCTTGAACAGAATGTATCTTAAAGTGGCCCCCAGTGAGTCCCGTCCTTCTTTATTCCCCTCCTCTTAGGTGTATGGAATGTATGACTTGCTTCTAACCAATGGAATATGATATGGTGATCCAATTGCCACTCCCTTGATTAGGTTACATTATCTTGGCATCTTAGCAGATGAGAGAGAGGGAGAGATCCTTCTGATGACTTTGAAGAAGCAAGTAGCCATGTTATAGACTGCCAGTGGAGAGGACCGGGTGGCAGCGAACTATGGGGGGCCTTTACCAGCTGAGGATGGCCTCTGGCAACTAGCTAGTTGAAGCTGGTAAGAAGCCAAGGTGCTCAGGCATATAAACACAAGGAGATGAATCCTGCCAACAGCCTCCATGGGTTCCTTCCTGATCATGGAAGTTGTGAGATAAAAAGAATGAGTGCTTTAAAATGTTTAACTTGTGGGACACCTGGGTGGCTCAGTTGGTTAAGTGGCTGCCTTTGGCTCAGGTCATGATCCCGGCATCCTGGGATCGAGTCCCACATCGGGCTCCTTGCTCGGCAGGGAGCCTGCTTCTCCCTCTGCCTCTGCCTGCCACTCTGTCTGCCTGTGCTTGCTCGCTCTCTCTCTCTCTGACAAATAAATAAAAATTTAAAAAAAATGTTTAACTTGTGGTAATTTTTTATGCACTAGAAAACGAAAACAATTACTACATAAAATTCTATGCTAAGATTATATTTTTACTTTTAAAGATTTTTTATTTTCATTTTTTACTATAAAATTTCAAACATACAGTTGAATTTTTTTTAAAAAAGATTTATTGGGATGCCTGGGTGGCTCAGTTGTTAAGCATCTATCTGCCTTTGGTTCAGATCATGATCCCAGGGTTCTGGGATTGAGCCCCATATCCCTCTCCCACTCCCCCTGCTTGTGTCCCCCACCCTCTGTCTGTCTCTCTCTCTGTCAAATAAATAGATAAAATCTTTTTTTAAAAGATTTATTTATTTATTTGAGAGAGAGGCCATGAGCATGGTGGGGAGGGGTGGAAGAGAATCTTAACCAGACCCTGCGCTGAGCGTGGAGCCCCACTGGGATCGAGTCCCACATCGGGCTCCTTGCTCAGCAGGGAGCCTGCTTCTCCCTCTGCCTCTGTCTGCCACTCTGTCTGCCTGTGCTCGCTCTCTCTCTCCCCCTCTCTCTCTGACAAATAAATAAATAAATAAAATCTTAAAAAAAAAAAAGCTGCCTAATACTGATGGTATATGGCAAAATTCTAAAAAAAAAACCCAGAAAAAGAAACTCAAAGGAAAGAGAAACAAGGCATAAAGTAGAATAAAACTTCAAAAAGGCTTTAATTAATATTCTCAGAGAGGTAAGAAAAGATTGCATTCACGAAATAAATGCAGGATGCTATAAGAGGAAAATTTGGAAACCAAGAAAAGCCTTTCAGGTATACAAAACATTAAGGTGAGATTTTAAAAAATGAATCAAGAAGAGAAAGCTGATGAATCTTCTAGGGAGAAGCAGAAGAAGATTAAAGAAGAGGAAGAGAAGCAGTGAGAGCTTTCTTTAAAAACCAGGTCTGAGTGGTGCCTGGGTGGCTCAGTGGGTTAGAGCCTCTGCCTTCGGCTCAGGTCATGGACCCAGGGTGCTGGGATGGAGCCCCACATCGGACTCTCTGCCTACTGGGGAGCCTGCTTCCCCTCTCTCTCTGCCTGCCTCTCTGTCTGCTTGTGATCTCTGTCTGTCAAATAAATAAATAAAATAAAATAAAATAAAAAACAAAAAAACAAAAAAACCAGGTCTGAGGCAACTTGGAAATGTTGGTGCTTTGGTCATAAGTCTAGGGAGGCAAGAGTGAGGACAAAAGGGATGTGAAGCAAGGGTTGTCAAGAGATGTAAAGTGATACATTATTAGCTTGGTTACCACTTTGCAACATGCCAAAGAAAGAAAGCAGGTTGGTTAGTGGTAGGATCATGCAAGATTTTTTTTTGCCAGATAGGCTGCAAGGAGCAGCCATATTTTGGAGCAATCTATGGGAAAGAGAAGGGAGAGGGAGTTGTTTCTGCCCAGATCCTTCCCATATCTTGCTTCCCATTGATCAAAGTTTACCTTATGGGAATTAACCCTTCTGCATATCCTGTCTCTATCGGTGTCCACTTTTTGGAAGCTACCAAAGATGCCATATCTCATGCTGCCTAGTGTAGTATTTCATTTAAGTCCTGACATGGAACAAGGAGCCAAAAACTCTGACCTGGCTGTGCACCTGTGGTCAGGGAAGGGTCTGACATTCCCAGGGCAAGTGACCAGTTAGCCTCAAGTGGCAGCACTGGCCAGTGGTGGTAGCCAGGGTGAAGAGGTGGCCAAATGCCAGAAGAGGTGCAGAAAATTTATCTAAAATTGAAGAATCAAGATAAATCAGGAAGAAATGTGTATGTTCTTTAGAAATAGATCTACAACTTTCAATTAAATGTTTCAACTCATAGAGGAACAATGTAAGTGGGAACTCCTATAATTTGGGGATATATAATCCTTTTTAAGTATAACCCCAATGGCATAAAGCCATAAAGGAAAAGATGGATAGATTTAAAACTTTTTTTTAAAAGATTTTATTTATTTGACAGAGAGATCACAAGTAGGCAGAGAGACAGGCAGAGAGGGAGGAAGAAGCAGGCTCCTTGTTTAGCAGAGAGCCCGATGCAGGGCTTGATCCCAGGACCCTGAGACCATGACCTGAGCCAAAGGCAGAGGCTTAGCCCACTGAGCCACCCAAGCGCCCCTTAAAACTTCTTTTTAACAACAATTAACATCACCCACTCAAAACATTTAAAATAAGATTCTGAAAGAAACAACACTGGGTATCAATACAGTGTTGTTTCTTTCAGAATCTTATTTTGACAAATAATCAATATCTTTAAAATATATACAATTTACAAATAAATGAGAAGGATGTGAATATCTCTATTGGAAAATGGGAAAAAGTTATAAACATTCAATTCACAAAATAAAATAATATAAATGGCTAGTTCAGAGATGAAGAAATAGCATTCTAATACATAAGTACAAATTTAAATGAAATACCATTTTAGCTTATCTTCTTGGTTGGTGATAAAACAAGCATTAATACCTACTGTTGGGGAGGGCATTGAGTAAATATTTAGGGGTGATAGAACTGTAATTACACAATCTTTCTAGAGAACAATTTGGCAGTATGTATTAAAAACCTTAAAATATGTATACCCTTACAGTTTGAAGTCTGATTCAAGGAATTTATCTGAGATTAGGACACAAAAATGTACATATATGTTTATTTCAGATTAAAAAAAAAAGATTTTATTTACTTATTTAAGAGAGAGAGAGTACAAGCTGGGGAGAGAGGCAGAGGAAGAGGGAGAAGCAGACTCCCCGGCTGAGGAGGGAGCTCAACATGGGGCTTGATCCCAGGACTCTGGGATCATGACCTGAGCCAAAGGCAGACGCTTATCTGACTGAGCCGCCCAGGTGCCCCTAATTTCAGTTTTTATTATAATGCCAACAACACAAAACATAAAAGTCCAACAGTAGGTTACTAGTTATATAAATGAAAATATATCCAGATATCTGAATACTATGCAGTCATTAAAAATATTCTTTTCTAGGGACGCCTGGGTGGCTCAGTCATTAAATATCTGCCTTCGTCTCAGGTCATGATCTCAGGGTCCTGGGATCGAGCCCCACATCGGATTCCCTGCTCAGCAGGAAGCCCGCTTCTCTCTCTTCCACTCCCCCTGTTTATTGTGTTCCTTCCCTCACTACCTCTCTCTCTCTTTCTGTAAAATAAATAAATCAAATCTTGGAAAAAAATGTGCTTTTCTATTTATAGCTATAGAAAGATATTCATGGTATATTGTTAATTGAAAAAAAAACCCATCATGATATATTCCTTTTTTTCTAAACATTTACATTTATTAGAAATGAAAGGAAAACTAGAGAAAAAAGAAATTTTACTTGCAAAATGTTTGCAAAGGAGTTTATACTTTGGAAGAATTGGCCTGCTGAGTAAAAAATAAGAGAGATATTTAAAGAAAATCTCCCACATGGTTGCAGAGAGTTTAATCATGGTGGGAAAAGTTTTCTCACACAATCATATCTGTAAGGAGTATCATATATTAGTAGCTGTTGCCATCACAAGAGTTAGGGATAAAGTTATATTTGTTAGAAATCAGTAGTAATGGGAGTTCAGGACACAATAGCCCAGGATATGGCACTTTGACATAGTGAATTTATTAAGCTAAAGGAGTTTGAGAAAACAGTAGAAGGAAGGTCACTCTGACCTTTCCCCTGTCCTTCTCCCTGAAACAGGTCACAAACCCTCAGGTGAGAGATGCCTTCCCTCTACCTGAAAGAAAGAAGCATTGTTATCTCCAAGGACAAAGGGAGGCTCAGAAGAGTCTTAACAAAGATTCTGGCTAACTGGCTAAACCCAGTTACATACTAACGCCATACTCCTTAACCTGTTCTATTTCTCCTCGACTGTCCACGTCTCATCAGACCTAGCATAAAAAAAGCTCAGTTCTAATTGTTTCCTCAGGTTTTCATTTCATTATGAAGTTTCCTGTGTCACATAAAACTGACAAAGACAGATTAACAGGAGAAAAGCATATAAATGTATTTAGATCCAGCTAGAGACTCAAAGAGGGTCGGGGAAAACTTTTTTCTCCTCTACAGTAGCATACAGGAAAGGAATAAAGGTTTCATTTATTTTGGAAACTATCGCTAGATAGTGGTTCTGTATTTTTATTTGTTTCAGAGTCAAAGGGCTCCCCCCCGCCCCCACCTACTAACTCATGATAGTGGTAGACGAAAATCCACTTTGCTTTCTCAGGCAGAAAAAAGTGTGGAAGAATACATATATCACAAAGTAAATATAATTATCTCTGAGAGGTAGGATTACAGATGATCTTTTATTTACATTTTTGTCTTTTGTGTTTGACTGTATTTTCTATCATCATGTTGTTGCTTATACAAAAACATTCTGATTATAAAAGCAATAGAGTCTTGTTAATATATATTAACAGATATATGAAAAAATATAAAATACACACATATGAGTTAATTAACATTGAAAAGTACAAGGAAGAACAATTGAATTGTGTCTAACCACCCAGAAGTCTCATTTTGGTATATTTGGTATGTTTGATACATTTTCTTCCGGTAATTTTTTTCATTGTTTATTTGAATCTCTAATCTGCTTTTTTCCTCTTAGCAAATAAAGTACATGCATATTCCACTGTTACTACTTTTTTCCTATAAAATTTTAATGGCTTCATGAACTTCTACCATATGCATATACCACATTTCTTTACCCATTATTATTACTTATTATTTGTCTTACTTCCAATTTGGGGTTCTTAAATGATTTCAGTTCATAATGAACATCCTCATTATGTAAATCATTGTATGCATTTTAGATTATTTCCTTAGCTCCTTGGAAATAGAATTACAATGTAAAAGGTGGGAATGCATTTAAGACTCTTTATGCATGTTGTCAGGCTGGCTTCTAGAAAGGTTGAGAATCAAAACCATCTACCCCGCTATGGTCTGGACACTTAGGACTGAAACTAACTATCCCCTATGCAGTTTAGTGTCTATATGAATAGGACTGTGCTGTTCCATTGACTTCATTAGCATGATTTTACTATTCCAGAAAGACACATCAACTGAAACGCCCATCAACTTTTCAGTGGGAAGGACCCCTAAGCTTCTCTGAATCCTTGCTCAAAATGCCTCACCTTGCTGTTCCCACCAATCCTGGACTGTTGCATCATGATCCTCACTCAGTTCTAATCATACCCAACCCATTCAAAGCTTTAAACTTAATAGTTTTCAATAAATTCCAACCTGGCCATCTCACATCCTAGACACAAAGTAGTGCAGAGCTGGTGTTCTCGATTATCTTATCAGGCAGTTAATTCAGCTTTGTCTTAATGTGATCAAGACCAAGCTCATTCTGATCACTGCACAATAGGCCATTAAGTCAAGGGGTAAGATGTTGGGGTAGGAAAGCGTTCGGAAAGGGGGCAAACCAAGGGGACGGTGAACTATTCTCCGGAAGAACTGTCTCCTATCAGCATGAACTTTGAGCTTCTGTGTTAGGAAGAGGAGGAATCAGGAGGGGGTTGGAGCCAAAAGCTGACTGACGTCTGTGGATCCGAAGAAGGACACGTAACTTCTTTGTCCTTTGTCAGTTGATCTTTGCATATAGGAATCTGGTCATGTTGTTCCTGTAAATCTTGAACATAGCATGGTCATCTCTGTATGTACTTTCTTATCTCCTTGTGTGAGGTAGGTTTCAGGTAAAAACAGTTTTTGCAAATCTTAGCTGTGACAGACA
Source organism: Mellivora capensis (assembly GCA_004024625.1). Taxonomy (NCBI): domain Eukaryota; kingdom Metazoa; phylum Chordata; class Mammalia; order Carnivora; family Mustelidae; genus Mellivora; species Mellivora capensis. The sequence goes on along the minus strand of PISX010004140.1, from coordinate 44,422 downwards.
GGGCTAAGCAGAACTTTCTAAGCTATAGGTCATAGCAGCAAGGGAAATAGAAGCAATATGGAGTCAGACATGCTAAGTTTCTCTCTGTTACATTAGCAATTTATGCTGACAGTCTATACATTTTGCAGGGTATAAAAGCCCAGGTAAGGAAATCAGTTTTGCATCAACAGATCCAAAGGGATAATACAATCAAATGTTAATCTAACCAAGCAGCCAGGCCTATCGGTGACAACCTTATAGATGTATTTTACTAACTGTAAAGAAGGATTAGGATTAGTGGTAGGAATACCATACATCTTTTTGCCAGGGATCTCTGGTTTACACCTGTTGTCCTAGTAAAATTATTAATAGCACCCCTTTCCTGCTTAGATTTTCCTGGTTTAGAGTATGCATTCTGAGAAGTTCTTTACTGTCAGGTAGGGACTATTCATCAGACTTCATTATGACTCTATTAATCTAGTCCTCTATAATATTATCAATAATATTTTATTACCAAGAAATATAGCCCTTAGTCACTAATTGCCTGTAGGGCCAGGCCTTGGGCTGCAGGCTTCTTGTGCATTTTTTATCTCATGTAATTCTCACAGGAGTCTTCTGAGTTAAGACTATCATTATTCCCATTTTATAAACCTACTCAGAATCAAAATCCCTAGACAATATCAGAACTCTGTGCTTTTGAAAGCTCCTGGGTAGTTCCAGTGCATCTGTCCCTGCTTGGGAATTCTAGAACCATTGTGCCCATTGATTTGGGAGAGGTGATGATGTGTGTGACACAGACATCCTGCCCACTAGGGCTTAGAGCTAGCGAGGCCATTAGACAAGTGTATACATGTCCAATAAAGGTATATGGAATGACAAAACAAAAACAATTTAGTAACAAGTTTGATGTCTTTATTTAAAGGAAAATAATTCAAGGATCAGGGAAGTACAGGGTCTCACAACAGTGGAACTCTCTTCCCAAGGGACTTGGGGCAATAGCAAGTTGTATAGCTTTGGAAGCAGCAACATGGACATGGGGTCTGATTGACCAGGTCAGGGATTTCCTTACAAGGCTAGCAGTTCTGTTTTCTAGGGTAAGGGGAGCTAGCTAGAGCTGAGTGTGAGAGTTGTGATTGGTGTATGCCAGGCTTCCTTTGCAGATGTTTCCTATAAGCGCCGGCCGACTTAGATTTGGATTTGTGACTTGGGCTGGGCCAGTAGGGTGGACTCCATTTTGTGGGTCCCAATATGAGAATTGATTGTATCAGGTATAAAGTGCTAATGAAGTTGACTTTTCAAGTACAGCCTTGCATGGAGTCTGAGAGTTGCCTTATTTATATGAGGATGGAAGGCAGGAATTTCTGTTTGGGATGGACAAGACTTTGGTCATAAACTTTTGGGTTTGATTTTTAAAACTTCTCTTACTTCAAAGGTCTTATTTATTTATTTATTTATTTATTTGACAGACAGAGATCACAAGTAGGCAGAGAGGCAGGCAGAGAGAGAGGAAGGGAAGCAGGCTCCGGCCGAGCAGAGAGCCCGATGCGGGGCTCGATCCCAGGACCCCGGGATCATGACCCGAGTGGAAGGCAGAGGCTTTAACCCACTGAGCCACGAAGGGGCCCCTACTTCAAAGGTCTTAACAGAAGAACTGTGGAAAAAGCAATGTATTTTAAAATATTCAAACCCAGATCTATTTTGATTTGGATCTCTTCTGGTGGCTTTCATATGTTCTTGGGAGGAAAGAATTCAAAAATTGGATTTTAATGGAACTGGCTGTACAGGGAGAGGAGAGAGTGGGTACGATGAATGAAATGTTTGTGTAGATAGCAATGAAGTATTTACCTATAGGAGCATGCTGTTTGTATGCTCTCTTCCACAATTTACTTGCTACTTGAAAGGAAAAAATGTTGCCAAGGCAACATTACAACAAACAAGGCAAAATTGCATACAGATGAATCACGACTTCATATGCAAGACAAAGAAGCAATTGGTGGCCTATTAGGGCTGGCTCCCTAAAGCTTAAAAATTACAGCCAGCATTTTAATGAGACTTTCTTATTGTTTCTCATTTAAAAAATGAGGGACATACACAGGAGGGTAGTAGCTGTGGATTACATTTATTTCCATAATATTGCTGCATGGGGGCATATATCTGTTGCCTCAGTCCAACCTGTGGGCATCCCAGCCTTTTTGACAGGATGGATGGGGGTTGAGGTTGGTTTCATTCATACGTGTAGTCAAGGAGTTTACACACACACACACACACACACACACACACACACACAGACGAGATGAACATGACAAGAAACTGTCTTCTTACCAGGTTGAAAGTGCCAGGTATATACATCATTTCCTTCAGGCTGGGAGGCAGAGAGTGACATGCCTGTTCACATACTTGTGCTGATCCTTCCCGAAGGACAGGAAAGCTTGAGAAGTATCTGCTCGAGGGCACAAATTTGAGTGTGATTATGATTTTTTTTTTAAACTTTTTAATTTTTAAAAAACATATAATGTATTATTAGCCCCAGGGGTACAGGTCTGTGAATCGCCAGGTTAACACACTTCACAGCACTCACCATAGCACATACCCTTCCCAATGTCCATAACCCCATGTAATTGTGATTCTGGAATCTTCTCTTTGGAGAAGAGAACTCTGAGTTCCAGGAAGAGACACCATGTACAAGCCCCACAATCATGTACTAATATACTCTAAATTCATTGGTTTGGGCTATAATTAAATGTAATCCCTTGCTTGAAGTAGGCTATGTTCTGGAGCTAGGAAATCATTGTGTTGTGGCTTTTTTGGATAAAATACCATTATTTGTTACAAAGCTCTGAATATTGATAGGATGCTCTCGGCTGTGAGTCTTAACCTTGGTGATTCTCATACTTGAACCTGCTTCAAAATCACCTGGAGGGCTTGCCAAAATATAGACTGCTGGGCCTGCTCCTATAATTTTTGAATTTGCATTTCTGACAAGATTCCAAGTGATGCTGATGGTATTGGTGTAGGGCCCATAGTTTGAGAACTACTGCTTTACCCCAAAATCACCTGATAGGGAGTATGGGATTATTGGTCTTACCGTTTCTTTCCCCCTTCCCACTAAGTAGCTGGGCAGTAATTCTGGAGGTCTTCAGTGGAGGAGAAGGCTGAAGCTGAGACTTCATTGTTTGAGATAGGTTTGACCAAGAGATTAAGAAAAGGACCCTCTTTAATCAGTTTCTAGGCAGTGCAAGAGGGACTGTTTTCTGTATTTTTCTGTAATGGAGGAATATTGAGAATAGAGGTGTCAGAATGTGCTACTTAGAGAATAGTTCTTGACCAGCAACAGGGGCATCAAAGGAAAGCTTATTAGAAATGCAAAATTTTAGACTCTACCTCAGACCTGCTGAATCAGAATTAGCATTTAACGAGCTCCCTAGGTGATTTACATGCATGTGGATTTGAGGAGAACTGGTGTGAGAGACAGACTACCAATGCTGGGGTCAAGATGCCTGACTTTTAGCCCAAGTTCTGCCTCTACCCAACTCTATAGTCCTTAGTGGGCTTCAGCGAGGGGTAGGGGGAGTTAGTGACCTACAAGTTTCCTGCCAGTTCTGGAGTACTATAATTGTGCCTCACAACCTGGCAAGTCTGGACTTACTTTGCCATTTTAGAAGGCTTCTGAGAAGTGTGGACCCCAGGGCCTCTGAGTTCATAGTGTCTTTCCCCCTTTTGCCTCCCCTGTGAGCTGGTGTGAACTGGTGTGAGCTGGTGTGAACCTGGGTAGGGGGGAAACACTCCCATGTGCCAAGGACATGACCTCATTCCATGTACCTGAATTCCTGGGAACCCAGTGTATAATCTCTTATTATGAATTATACTGTGAGCATCTGAGGAAAGTGCATCCAGTCTGAAAGCACTGTCTCATAAAAAAGCCCTTGTCCTGAGTAGCCTTTAGGAAAACAGAGGTGTGTGGGCCTCTGTGCCTTGGCTGCAATCTGGTAGGTCACATGATCACAGTACTTATCTTTCATACAGAAAACATCCCCAAACTAGCAAAATGCTATCTTTAAGGGATTTGGAGGTTTCTTCCATATCGAAGTGTTAAAATAAAACCACATGTATTTTCAGATTTGAAACATGAACAGAAAGGATGGATTTCTGGTGGTCCAAATTAAGAAATAGGATTTCATATAATAATATTTAATTTGTTTGATAGGATAAACTGTTTATAAAGACTTCAGGGATATCAGTTTTCATAGAAAACATATTTTCTTAAGGCCAGCTCTGTGAATGGTGCACTTACTCTATTTCAATGCTTCCGGGGGTTGCATTTTATATTCCTTAAATAGTCCAGCATTCTGGCTTTTTATTAATTTAAGCCCACTTTCCCCCAAATCTGGTCCAATGATTTAAACATTTTTTGGCTGTGAGTTGTTCCCTTTTGCTACTGGAAGAGTATGATTTTTATTTTTATTTATTTATTTAAAGATTTTATTTATTTATTTGACAGAGAGAGCTAGAGATCACAAGCAGGCAGAGAAGCAGGCAGAGAGAGAGGAAGGGAAGCAGGCTCCCTGGTGAGCAGAGAGCCTGATGTGGGGCTCCATCCAGGATCCTGAGATCATGACCTGAGCCGAAGGCAGAGGCTTAACCCACTGAGCCACCCAGGCACCCTGGAAGAGTATGATTTTTAGATGAGGTTTCTTTTGGTTGTCATTGAGAAAAAGTTTTGGCCCATTTTTTGACTTGGTCTCATATTGGTGATGGGCAATTTGACCATGCATGATCCAAACCTTTCACTTCCCTTCAAGAGCAGGCATTTCCCCTTATTCTTTTGTCCTCTGCCAGTTTGGTTTTCTATAGTCAAAAGATCTTTGTTTACAAATCTTGATTTGCATCCTTTGCCAGGCAGGTGGGAGGTATATCAGAGCAGTTTGCTGGGAGAAATGCTGGCTTGGAATGGAGGCAGAGCACTGGTGTTTGTTGAGGGAGAAAATGTATAAAAACAGTAGAGTTGGGTTTTCTGTGGACTGGCTTAGGGTCAGAGGTGAAGGGAAAACTTATCCTTGATTGAATTTCTCTTAACCTGGAGCCTCAATGGTTTGTCCACACAACCATATTTTGGGATGGAAGCTGGAATTATGAGAAGGGAGCCAGCTCTGCAGGCAGAATCTTGACCCCATTATTTTCATTCTGTTAGAGGAGCAGCTATTTCTGTTAAAATAATGTCAAATTTGTAGGGGAAGAGAAAAATTTCCTTCTGCCTTTCAAGATTCTTTCGGCTGGTTTAGGAATTAAATTGGCGTGAGACAGATTAATAGGAGAAAAAAACTCCAAAGTTTTATTACTTGCATACAGAGGCCTAGTAATGAAATTGAGACCCAAAGAAATGAACAAGGCAGGCACCTTTTATACATTTTAGGCAAAGAGACAATAAATTTGTGAGGAATTAACAGGGTAAAGAAAACAAATGTTTGGGAGCTTAAATTAATATGAAAACAATTTTAAAAGATTTTATTTATTTTTGAGAGAGAGAGAGAGCATAGCAGGAGAGAGGGCCAGAGGGGCAGAGGGAGAAACAGGCTTCCCACTGAGCAGGGAGCCGGATGTGGGGCTCTATCCCAGGACCCTGGGATCATGACCTGAGCTGAAGGCAGACGCCCAACCAACTGATCCACCCAGGTGCCACTTATTAAGAAATTCTAATTGGAATTTGAGCTAAAGTGGTAGAATAGTAAAAAGTAACAAGGGTTGTTTCCACATATTTCTGTGCTTTAGAGTCTCTGTCTCTGGGGATACTGTGTCTTTTTACTTCTTAGTACAAGGGAGATACCACTCATATGGGACTTTTATATCCTGCTTCCAGGGGGAGAGAAGAGGGTCTGAGCATCCTTGTACCAGCTGTTTGCTAAGTATTCAACTCAAAATAATCAATATGCCATAGGTGCATTTTCAGACAGGCTGCCCTACAGATTCTAATAGTGATTTTGTTTATTAGAAGGGAGATTTTTGTTATTGCCTGCTCTTTTTAATGTCAGCACCGTGTATAAGTCTTTCTTGTAAAGATAACTAGGATAGTCTTGCTTAAGAACTTGGAGGTTATGCAAAATTTATTGCAGCTTTGTTTGGAATAGCAGGACCCTGGAAACACCTCAAGTACACAGTAATATGGAGTTGCTTAGATAAATTATGGCATACTCATATCAGGAAATATACAGCCTTAAAAATATGTTGAATAAACAAAACAAGAATGAAAGGCATATCTCTATATATTGGTATGACGTATCTCCAAAATAGAAAGTTAAGGGTGAAAAAGTAAGAACCACGGGATGGTAAGAACAGAATGTATGGTAAACATTTGGAGAAAAGGGACAGTATGTGCTTGATAACCTGAATATATGTATATACACAGGTATATAGACATAGAAATCTCTGGAAGGATGCAAAAGAAACTGATAGCACAGGTTGCCTCTATGGGAGAGGTAAGCTTGGGAGACAGACTCTATTTCCACAGGATACTTTTTTCTTTCTCCTTGAAATGTTTTTCTTTGTGTATTACACATTTAAATAAACAACCAAATAACCAAATTCAGAGATAAGCAAATCTCTCTGCAGAGGAAGAGAGATGTGCAATATAGCTGCAGCATGCACCTGGGGGCTTTGAGGAGGAGGTGTGCCCCCGCTGGCCCTGCTGCAGCTCCAGCTGGCTGTTGAGTCAGAGACACCACGATCCCACCCCTGAACACCATGCACCTCGCTCCCCAGGCTAGCTAGCCCCGTGTGGACCAGAGCTTTGCCTCTTAAGTTCTCTCTGACGGCCATGTTGAGGCAGGTTGCTAATTGACTAAGGTTTTGGGGGTGGGCTGATGAAAGCCTCACAGAGGCGTGCTCTGCCAAATGTCTTCTTCTGTCCCACTCGATGGCGGGCTCTCAAGCCATTCATTTTCCATTTATGAAAACACTGGCGTGGATTTAGTTTTTCCTTTGGGAAACACAAAACCACACAAAGAGTGTGTGTGTCGATCTTCTTTCAAAATAGTGGGGCATTTGAAACCAGTGCTGCAGCTGCGAGGACTGTTTCAATCTCAAGCATTTCGTTTTCTGAGAGTGCTTTAAAAAGAGCCTGAGGAGAAATCCCTCAGCACTTTTGGAAATGGATGATTTTGAAAGCCTGTATTTATCTGTCCTTTGTAAAAAATTGATTCCTCTTGGGCAGAATTCCTGACTTTTTTACGTCAGGGTGCACAGAAAATGACATTATTTGAAGAGCATTTGGGCTAAAACTGGAGGGAATTTGAGAGCATCTCAAAGAGATGCCTCATAAAGATGCTTATTTAAAAAAATTAGTGTTTTTTTCTGGTTATAGAATTACGATAAGAATATATGTATATATAAAATATTAGAGAAGATATATATTTTTAAAACTTTCAAATAAAATCTGTTTAAAAATTTAAATGAAAAAAATTGAGCTTATTTCAATGAATATAACATCTTTCTTTAGAAAAAGATTTTATTTATTTATTTGACAGAGAGAGGACACAAGAAGGGGGGAAGGGGCAGAGAGAGAGGGGGGAGCAGACTCCTGGATGATCACAGAGCCCCATGTGGGGCTCCATCCCAAGATCCTGGGATCATGACCTGGGATCATGACCTGAGATGAAGGCAGACTTAACTGACTGAGCCACCCAGGGGCTCCTAGCTTTTTCTTTAATTACGGAAAAATTTCAAATGTATACAAATAAAGAAAATAGCTTATTACCAACTCCCGTCCACATATTCGGGACTTGGACTAAACATCAGCACTTTGTTTTTCAGTTTTCATCCATTCTATCCCCCCACCCCTTTTTAAAGGCCCACTCTAGGTTTCATGTTATTTTATCTGAAAATAATTCAATATAAATCTCTAACATATGGGACTTAAAATAATAACCATGATACCATTATCACTTCCAATAAATTAGAAACAATTTCTCAGTATTATTTGATATCTAGTCCAGGTTCATTTTTCTTCATTTGTTTCAAAAATGTCTTTTTATTGTTGCTCTGTTTGAGTCAAGATCAGAACAAAGTTTTCAATTGATTAATATGTCTTTTAGATGTCCTTGCATCTATAACACAGATGTTGCTTTTTTGGCATATATGAAATTTTATTTATTCACAAATTACAACCTTAGTATTTAAAAAAAAAATACTTCCACTGAGATATTTCATATGATGTGGTGGGCTAAAAAATTATCCCTCCTACTTCCCACCAAAGTATTAGGTCCTAATTTCTAGAACCTGTAACTGCTACTCTATATGGAAACAGGGTTTTTACAGATATAATGACGTTAAGGTTCTTTTTTTTTTTTTTAAGACTTTATTCATTTATTTGACAGAGAGACAGTGAGAGAGGAAAGAACACAAGCAGGGAGAGTGGGAGAGGGAGAAGCAGGCTCCTTGAAGAACAGGGAGCCCGATGCGGGCCTTGATTCCAGGACACTGGGATCATAACCTGAGCTACCCAGGCGCCCCTGAAGTTAAGGCTCTTGAGATGGAAAGATTATTCTGGATTTTTCAGAGTGGGAGGTGAATGCAGTCACATGGAGCCTTATAAAGGTGAGGCAGAGGGAGATTTGACACATACTGATGGCTATAAGAGGATGGCACACAGAGAGATTTGGTGATGCTGGCCTATTGGACCAATGCAGACACTAGCCAAGGAAAGCCAGAAGCTAGAAGCCACCAGAAGTTTGAAGAGGCAATGAATAGGTTCTTCCTAGATTTTGCAGACTGACAGCATGATTTTGGCTCAGTGATACTGACTTTGGATTTCTGACCTCCAGAATAGTGAGAGAATAATTTTTTTTTGTTCTAAGCCACAAAGTTTGTGGTAATTTGTTTCAACAACCACAGGGAACTAATACACTTGCTAAACAATTCACCCATTTGAAATATACAATTCGATAGTTTTTGCTTATGCACAGAGTTGTATACCCACTGTCACAGTCAATTCTGGAACATTTCACCACTCCTCAAAGAAATCTTATATCCATTGACCATCACCCCCATTATCTCCATTTCTCTTAGCCTTGGCAACTAATCTACTTGGCAATTAATCTACTTTTTGTCTCCATAGATTCGCCAATTCTGGACATTTCATATAAATGGAATCATACAATATGTGGTCTTTTTTATCTGGCTTCTTTCACTTAACTTAATGTTTTCAAGGTTCATCCATGTTGTGGCATATGGCAGTACTTCATTCCTTTTTTTTAAAGATTTATTTGTTTATTTTATAGAGAGATAGAGAGAGAGCATGCAGATGTGCGTGTGAACATGAGGGAGAGGGAGAGGGAGAGAATCTCAAGCAGACTCCCCACCGAGTGCTAAATCTGGGAGGCTCCATCTCACAACCCTGAGATCATGACCTGAGCTGAAACCAAGAATCAGATGCTCAACTGACTGAGCCACTCAGGCACCCAACTTCATTCCTTTTTGTAGCTGAAAAAAAAGCACAACTTTGTAATATCAATTTATAAGCTTAAAATGTGAGAAAATCCTGGTCAGGCCTATATTCCTGGTCAGGAATATGAAGGCCTAGAATATTCAAACAATCTTCAAAAAGTAAATAACATAAAATAAAATATTGGAGGACTTACATGATCTGATTTCAAAGTACACTTTAATTTTATAATTAATTAACAATTAGTGCTTTATGATGATCTTGAAACACTTGCTGTGAAAAACTTCTATTGGACTTGAAACCCATTCACATTATCACAAGAAACTCCAACATCACATTTGTCAATGAGATCAAAGAATGACACTTAATTCATGTTGGTATAAGAATAGACATATGGTGGCATGTGGGTGGCTCAGTTGGTTAAGCATCTGCCTTTGGCTCAGGTCATGATCCCAGGGTCCTGGAATCAAGCCCTGCATCAGGCTCTCTGCTCAGTGGGGCATCTGCTTCTCCCTCTGTCCCTGTACCCTTTCACTCTCTCCTTCAAATAAATAAATAAAATCTTAAAAAAAAAAAAGAATAGACAAATGGACCAGAATAGTGTTCAAAAATGGACCCATGTAGGGCGCCTGGGTGGCTCAGTGGGTTAAAGCCTCTGCTTTCAGCTCAGGTCATGATCCCAGGGTCCTGGGAACGAGCCCCACATCGGGCCCTCTGCTCCGCGGAGAGCCTGCTTCCTCCTCTCTCTCCCTGCCTGCCTCTCTGCCTACTTGTAATCTCTGTCAAATAAATAAATAAAATCTTAAAAAAAAAATGGACCCATGCATATGTGGCTAATTGATTTTTTCAAAGGTACCAAAGTAATTCAGTGGAGAAAGAATAATCTTTTCTACAAATCATGGAACAATTGGATAAATATGTGAGAAAAAGGAATCTCAATCCCTATCTCATACCATATGTACAAAATTAACTAAAGATGGATCATAGACTGAATGTAAAAGATACAACTACAAAGTTTTTTAAGACCAACATAGGAGGGGGTGCCTGGGTGGCTCAGTCGGTGAAGCGTCTGCCTTTGACTCCAGTCATGATTCTGGGATCCAGCCCCGCATTGGGCTCCGTACTGAGCAGAGAACCTACTTCTCCCTTTCCCTCTGCCCCTCCCCACTCATTCTCTTTCTCTCTTCTTTTTTTGTCTCTCATAAATCAATAAAATCTTAAAAAAAAAAAAAAGAAACCACAGGAAAAAATATTCTTAAACTTGGGCAGCTTAACATTTCTTAGAGAAGACACAAAAAATACCAAAATCTTGTATTTCACACCGTGAAAATTAAAAAAAAATTGCTTATAAAATGTACCTTTAAAAAAATCAGGGGCTTCTGGGTGGCTCAGTCGTTAAGCATCTGCCTTCCGCTCAGGTCATGATCCCAGGGTCCTGGGATCGAGCCCCACATCAGGCTCCCTGTTAGGTGGGAAGCCTGCTTCTACCTCTCCCACTTCCCCTCCTTGTGTTCTCTCTCTCGCTGTCACTCTGTCAAATAAATAAATAAAATCTTAAAAAAAAATGAAAGGCAATCCATACATGGTGGGAGTTGGGGTGGAGATACATCTGAGTAAGGACTTATATCCAAATGCATAAGAAGTTCCTACAAATCCATAACAAAATAAAAAAAATATGCAATAGAAATGACCAAAAGACTTGAATGGACATTTCATGAAAGAATCTATAAAAATGGCCACTAAGCACATGAAATGTTGTATCATCAGTCATCAGGAAATACAAGTTAAAATCCACAGTGAGTTACCACATAATAATTAGAATATCTACAATTAAAGTCTGACATGGGGTGCCTGTGTGGCTCAGTTGGTTAAGTGGTTGGACTCTTGCTTTTGGGTCAGGTCAGGATCTCAGGGTCCTGGGGTCAACCCCCAGGTCGCACTCAGTGGGGAATCTGCCTTTCTCCTGCGCCCACCCCCTGCAAGATCACTCTTTCTAAAATAATTTAAAAAAAATTAAAATCTGACAACACAAATGTTGGCAAGTATGTGGAACAACAGAAATTCTCATAGTGTGCAGGTGAATTATGGATTATAAATTCTCATAGTTCTATTTCTTAAAATGTCAAACGTGCACCTACGTGCATGACTCAGCAATTCTACTCTTAAATATTTACCCAAGAGAAATAAAACTATATGTCTATAGCAAGACTATGTAACAATATTTGTGCCAGAATATTTATAGTAGTTTTATTCATAATAGCCCAAACCTGAAAGCACTCTAAACGTCTGTCAACTGGAGACTGGATTAACAAATTGTGGCTCAGCAATAAAAAAGAGGTTACTACGGATACATACAATCACGTGGATAGATCCCAGATACATTATATTGGTGTGAAAGAAGCTAGACCCAAAGAATGTCTACTGCATGATTCCATTTCTATAAAGCTAAGGACCTAGCAAAACCAGATCTATGATAATGGAAATCAGAATAGAGGAAGGTAGGCTGCTAAATGACTGGGTAGCCTAAGAACTTTCTGGGCTAACGGAGACGTTCTCTATCTTGATGGTGATGATTACGGAGGGTATATTTGGTAGCAAAACTCATTAAATTATAAACTTAAGATATGTGCATTTTACTCTGTATATATTTTGCCTCAATTAAAACATTGCAGATGTAGAAAAGCCATGTGGATTAGTGTTTCCTCTGCCGCATCATCTAGGTCTTGGTTCAGATATCACCTCCTCAGACAGACCTGCCCTGACCGGCTATGGTTGCTTTTGCCCTCAGGCTATATCATATAACTCACTTTTATTTTCTTCCTAGTGCTTCTCTGTCTCCAAAAGCACATTTAAAACGTGGGAGCTCTGTCAGTTCCCACTACAGTGTAAGTTCTATGAGAACAGGGACTATGTGTGTTTTGTTCACTGCTTTATCCCCGGAGCCCGGCATGTTGGATTTGCCCAGTAAATTTTTGTTGTTTTTCAATGAATAATGGCCACAAAGGTCAGAAAAATCAAACCAATATAGATTCTGTTTGTAGACCATGAGACAGCATACAAGGAAGCTTATCGTCATCAAAGTTACTGATCATCCAGTTCTCCTACTCCTTCAATAAACATTTGCTAGGTGCCTTTCGTGTGCTGTGTGCTGATGCCTTGCATATGAAGGTAAATAAAACCAGAGTATTAGTGAGACTGAGACAGGCTGGGACTAGAAGTGGGGCAGGCTCCTTGAACCCCACATGTTTTGGAACATCTATCTTTAGGTCTATTTTACAGAGGAGTAAAATGAATCTTTGTTTCAAGAGTAGTAACTTCCTGTTAAAGCTTTAGAGCTGAAGAATGAGACAACCAAAATCAGTGCCTCCCAGAGACTAGTTTGGACCTCCTGTCACGGGGCAGTAAGGGTCTGAGAAGTGGGAAGGAAGAAGAAATGATGGATGAGAGATATTTCACCCACAATGGTAGCTTTTAGTGTATGTTTTCTACAAGGGAAGTCAGACTGTGGCTGCTAAGTTTTGTTTTTTGTTTTTGTTTTTGTTTTGTTTGTTTTAAGAAACGTTCTTTTAAAATTGTTTTGTGAGATTTATAGGATCATCATGCAACTTGTGCTTATGGACGAACTTTAGGTAGATGTTTTCAGATGTTACTCATTGATTGATTGATTGCTTCTGAAAGAGTCTATTGAATAGAACATTATCTGGAAAACAAGTTTCTTCTGCCCTCACAGGCACTCTCTCCCAGAAACCAGAACCTATCCCTTCTAGCTGATTACAGTCACTCACCTTTTCCCCAAGCACTTCCTGATCATTGACAGTTCACACATTTCCTTCCTAGGAGACCTTTGGGACATAAATAGACACAACCCAGCTTGGGTGACATTTTGAACAACACTTTCAGGAAGTAAACAAATAGCTGGTCTCTGAGTCCATGAGGCAAAAGTAAAAGGAAGCAGATTTATATTTCAACAGGGACAACAGAGGCTTGACATAAATGACAACTGTCTCATTCTAGATTTCCTTAATTGGTCTTAAAAAGAGGGGTAGACTAGGCAACTATGTGTGGAATGATTTGGTTTATATTTCTGCCTAGAAGCAGAGGAGAGATTTATGACTTCTTTATTTTTTTAAGTTTCTTTATTTTTGGATAATGAAAGTGATACTTGTTCATTGTTTCAAATTTGGACAATATAGAGTGACATATAAAAGATAGTGTTTTTCATAATCCCATAACCCGCTACCCAGTCATAGCCACTACTAACAGTTTGATGTATTTTATTGCTACATATACACAAATATATGTATATATATGCATAAACGTGTATATATGTATTTTTTGCTATACATGCATATTTATGCATATCTATGTACATATATATACACATCTTCCCACATCATTAAATATACCCTAGAGCCCATTTTTAATGGCTATAAAGTAATATCTTAGAAGAATGTATTATAATTACTCTTACTATTTCCTTATTTATGTTAATTTAGGTCATTTAAAATTTGTCAACATTATAAATAAAAGCTGAGATCAAAGCTTCAAATGTAAATCTCTCTCTACATTTCTGATGGCTGTCTTGCAATAGATCCCCCTAGAGCAACCCTCCTTGTGGAGAGATGCCCTAACCACCTTCATCAGAAACAGATATAAATGCAATCAGGGGTCCCACCCCAAACCTGCAGTCTGAATCTCTGACTTTAGAGCACAGGAATCTGCCCTTTAGAAAAGCTCTTGATGCTTTTAGACAGAGTAAAGGTTTTGACCCATTGCTCTAAGAGGAACTACTGTATGGAAGCCTATGTGTATTTAAATTTCAGTTTCTTGACATCCATGTCAAATTGCTTTCCTAAAGTCTCGTGCACTTGATGCACTTGATAAGAAGCCAGCTTACGAGGGTACTCAGCTTACCATTCTTGAAGAACAATTTGGCTAACTTGAAGGCACAATGGTGGCTTCATGAGATTTTTTATGGATGTGTTATTTAATTTTTTTTGTTCAGTTAATTTCAGTTTTTCAACAGTTACTCTAAAGTTTTTTCCACTTATAATTTTAGAACTAGTTTTATGAAATTCCTTGATGGTGTTTTGTGCTTTGAATCCATTGATATATTTGTATTCCTCATATTTTATGTACATTTCTCACAATTATTTTTTTTTTTAAGATTTTATTTATTTATTTGACAGATAGAGAGTACAAGTAGGCAGAGCAGTAAGCAGAGGGAGAAGCAGACTCCCCGCTGAGCAGGGAGTCTGATTCGAGGCTCGATCTCAGGACCCTGGGATCATGACCTGAGCTGAAGGCAGTCGCTTAACAGACTGAGCCACCCAGGTGCCCCTCACATTTATTTTCATATGCCATGAACACATGTACTTTTGGTCCAGTTTGTTCCTGGTTGTATTGCCAGCCCTATAATAGTTCTAGACACAAAAGTTTCTCCAGAAATATTTTTCAAATGAATAAATAGGTGACATCTATATATGTTTCCTTTTTACCATTAACACACACACTTACACATGCACACACATGCACCAGCAAGACTAGATTCTTCTACTCCATAATCATACTTGATGATTTCTTAAATTTTTTTTTTAAATATTTTTTCTTTTTAAATTTTAATTCCAGTATACTTAATAAAATAGTAATTCAACAATTCTATACATTACTCGGTGCTCATGATGCCAAGTAAACTCTTAATCCCCTTCACCTATTTCACCTGTTCCCCCACCTGCTTCCCCTCTGATAACCATCAACTTGTTCTCTAGAGTTAAGAGTTTGTGTTTTCTTTTAAGATTTTATTTATTTATTTGAGAGAGAGTGAGAATGAGAGAGATCACAGAGGCAGAGAGAGAAGCAGACGCGCCACTAAGCAGGGAGCCAAATGTAGGGTTTGATTCCAGCGTCCTGGGATCATGACCTGAGTCAAAGGCAGTTGCTTAAGGGACTGAACCACCCAGGCACCCCTCATTGATCTGTTCTATGTTTTTTTGTTTCTTTAGTTTCTATTTTATTTTATATTTTTGCTCTAATCTTTATTATTTCCTTCTATTAATTTGGGGTTTTGTTTGTTCATTTGTTTTTTTCTAGCTCTTTTAGGTGTAAGATTAGGTTGTTTATTTGAGATTTTTTTGCTTCTTGAGGTAGGCCTGAGTTGCTATAAACTTCCCTCTTGGAACCACTTTTGCTGCATTCCAAAGATTTTGGAGCATTGTGTTTTCATTTGAATTTGTCTCCATGTATTTTTTGATTTCCTGTTTGATTTCTTGATTGACCCACTCATTGTTTAGTAGCATATTAGTTAACCTCTATGAATTTGTGTTCTTTCCAGGTTTTTTCTTGTAGTTGACTTCTTGTTTCATAGTAATGTGGTTAGAAAAGATGCATGGTATGACTTCGATCTTTTTGAGTTTGTCAAGGGTTGTTTTGTGACTTAATATGTGATCAATTCTGGAGAATTCCATGTACAGTTGAAAAAAATGTGTATTCTGCTGTTTTAGGGTGGAATGTTCTGAATATATCTGTTAGATCCATCTGGTTCAATGTGTCATTCAAAGCCACAGTTTCCTTGTTGATTTCCTGTTCTGATGATCTATCCATTGATGTAAGTGGGGTGTTAGGGCCCCCTACTATTATTGCATTACTATCAATTAGTTCCGTTATGTTTGTTAATCAGCTGCTTTATGTATTTGGGTGTTCCCATGTTGGATGCATAAATATTTACAATTGTTATAGCTTCTTGTTGGATTGCTCCTTTTATGGTAATAAAGTACCCTTCTTTGTCTCTTGTTACAGTCTTTGTTTTAAAGTTTATTTTGTTTACTACCCAGGCTTTGTTTTCACTTTCATTTGCATGATAAATGCTTTTCCATCCCTTCACTTTCAATCTGCATGTGTCTTTAGGTTGGAAATGAATATCTTGTAGGCAGCCTGTAGATGGGTCTTACTTTTTTATTCATTCCATTACTCCGTGTCTTTGATTGGAGCATTTAGTCTATTTACATTCAAAGTAAGTATTGATATGTATGTACTTATTGCCATTTTGTTACTTGTTTTATGGTTATTTTTGTAGTGCTCCTCTGTTTCTTTTTTCCTTGCTCTCTCACATTTTGCTGGTTTTCTTTAGTGAAAGTTTGGTATTCTTTTTTCTATATTTTTTGCATATATATTACTGGTTTTTGATTTGTGGTTGCCATTATGTTTATATATAACAACTGCATATAGCAGTCATCTTAAACTGATTGTCACATAAGTTTGAACCCATTGTTTACTCCACTCCCTCCTATGTTTTAGGTATATGGTGTCATACTTTACATCCCTTTATTTTGTGAATCCCTTGACTGATTTTTATGGATATACTTAATTTTACCTCTTTTGTGCGTCTTACTTTCCCTACCCCTACTTATGGTCTTTCCTTTCCCCTCAAAGAGTCCCCTTTAACGTTTTTTGGTAGGGCTGGTTTTGTGGTCATGAATTCCTTTAACTTTTATTTGTCTGGGAAGCTCTTTATCTTTCCTTTTATTCTGAATTGTATCCTTGATGGATAGAGTATTCTTGGCTGCAGGTTTTGTTTTGTTTTGTTTGTTTTAAAAATCTTTCAGCACTTTGCATATACTATGCCACCTTTTTCTGGCTTGCAAAGTTTCTGCTAAAAAAATTTCCTGATACCCTATATGGTTTCCCCTTGATTATAAACTGTTTTCTCTTGTTGCTTTAAAAATTGTCTTTATCACTACTTTTTGCCATTTTAATTACCGTGTATCTTGGTGTGGACTTCCTTGGGTTGATTTTATTGGGGGCTTCTGTGCCTCCTGGATCTGGATGTCTGTTTCCTTCCAGATTCTGGAAGCTTTCAGCTCTTATTTCTTCAAATAAATTTTCTGCCCACTTCTCTCTCTTTTTTTCTTCCGGCATCTCTATAAGGCAAATGTTATTATACTTGATGGTGTAGCTGAGTTGTTATTATTATTATTATTATTATCATTTTCTCTCTTTCTGTTCAGCACAATTGCTTGCCATGACTGTCCTCTAGGTCACCAATCTGTTCTTCTGCTTCCTCTAGTCCACTATGTATTCTACCCAGTGTATTTTTAATTTGAGTTATTGAGTTATCTCTGGTTCTTTTTTATGCTTTCTGTCTCTTTATTAAGGGTTTCATTGAGATCCTCCACTCTTTTTTTCACCCCAGTGAGTATCTTTATGATAGTTACTTTAAATTCTCTGTCAGGCATGTTACTTATCTCTCTTTTGTATAGTTCTCTTGCTATGATTTTTTCCCCCCTGTTCTTTCATTTGGGACACATTCCTCTGTCTCCTCATTTTGTCTAACTCTCTGTGTCTGTTTCTCTGTTTTAGGAAAGTCAGCTATGTCCTGCTCTTAAAAGTAGTGGCCTTATGAAGAAGAAGTCCAACAGTGCCTTGTAGTGCAATGTCCCCTCTTCACCAGAATCTGGTGCTTCAGAGGTGTCTTCCTATGTGTGTTGCATGGGACCTACTGTTGTGGCTGAGCTGCTTTTGTTTTCATTCCAGTCATTTGCAATGGCTCTCTTTGCCCATTATGGGCAGGGCTTGGTCCCTTGTCATTAGTGGGACAGTTTGGGGCTGCCTTGGGCTTCAGTTGGGTCAGAAAAGCATTTGCCATAGATGTAGTAACACCAAACTGCAGGAGTCTTTCCTTGTGTTGTCCCCTGAGAAGATTTTGTCGGTGGGTGGGACCTGTGGTCAGACCAAATGGCTGCCCCTAGGCCACTGCTAAGGCCACAGTCAGACTGGTGTTGTGGTTATCTTTCCTTTTTCCTGGGGCAGGAGTCACTTTGGAGTAGTGCCAGCCCCTAGTGTGGGGCTGCTTGCTTATTGCCAGGCTTGTGGCATTGCTTTGGGTGGGTTCCCAACAAAGGTGTATTAAAGGGAGTGAGTCTGTAGAGAAGTGGGTGTGTGAGGCATAGGGTGTTAGCAAGGTTTGCATGAATCTGCTGTGGGAGTAGCCTTGAGGCTGAGGCCTGGCTGGAGGGGGCATGTCCACTGAAGAATGTGGGGGTGTGTGTGCTGTTTGCAAACTAAGTGGAGAGTATTGGCACCCTTCTGGTTCCTACAGGTGGGTGTCTGTGTGTCTAGTTTGGTGGATGGGGGAGGGAAATGGCACCCTCTAGTTCCACCGTTCCTGGAGAAATCTCCCAAGATCCTTGCCCCTCTAGCACATGTTCTGAGATTAGTAAACAAATCTCACTATGGTACACCCTGGGCATTTTTCAAACTATTCCTTCTATGCTGTATCTCCACAGGCTGCTTGTTGTGATGTCTCTAAAAGGGCAGAGACTGTTTCCTCTCACCCTTTTGGCTCTCTCAGAACCAGGCTGCTGATTTTTAAAGATCCAAGTGTTAAGCCCCACTGATTATAAGAACTCATGAAGTTATGGCCTGTGGTTGTCAAAACGCAATGTTATGGTGATTTGTCTTCCCTATGCGGGTTTCTGGTGCCTGGGGTGCTGAGTGTGAGAGTCTCTTTCTTTCCTCTCTCTGTGCCTGGGTATTCCTCCCTTCTATGGACAGCCCTGAGGGTCTACCTACTTTCTTCAATGTGGCCTGTTCTCTACATTTAGCTGTAGAGAGTCTGTTCTGCCATCTTTAGGTTGTTTTCTGGGTTATTTACACTGATGTGGGTGTTATCTAGTTGTATCTGTGGGATGAGGTAAGCTTAGGATCCTCCTGTTCTGCCATCTTCCTTAGAAGTATCCTTCATGATTTCTTAAGGTCCCTTTCTGACCTGAGGTTACATGAGTTGCTTCTCTCTCTCTCTCTCTCTCTTTTTTAAGAAAAAAGCACCACAGTAATTTTTAAAAAAATCTCTTTACCTGTTGTTAGGAGAAATATCATTAAAGATACGGTTCACATACTGGCTTACTGAAAACATGGTAGAATGTGAAAAGTTGCCTGAGCTACTACTGATTCTTTAAAAAAAATTTTTTTTATTAACATATAATATATTATTAGCCCCAGGGATATAGGCCTATGAATTGCCAAGTTTACACACTTCACAGCACTCACCATAGCACATACCTTCCCCAATGTCCAAATGTCCATAACCCAACCACCCTCTCCCTATCCCCCTCCCCCCGGCAACCCTTAGTTTGTTTCGTGAGATTAAGAGTCTCTTATGGTTTGTCTCCCTCCCGATCCCATCTTGTTTCATTTATTCCTTTCCTACCCCCCAAGCCCCCCACATTGCCTCTCAACTTCCTCATATCAGGATGATCATATGATAATTGTCTTTCTGATTGACTTATTTTGCTAAGCATAATACCCTCTAGTTCCATCCACGTCATCACAAATGGCAAGATTTCATTTCTTTTGATGGCTGCATAGTATTCCATTGTGTGTGTGTGTGTGTGTGTGTGTGTATGTGTGTATACCACATCTTCTTTATACATTCATCTGTTGATGGACATCTAGGTTCTTTCCATAGTTTGGCTATTGTGGACACCACTGCTATAAACATTCGGGTGCACGTGCCCCTTCGGATCACTACATTTGTATCTTTAGGGTAAATACCCAGTAGTGCGATTGCTGGGTCAGAGGGTAGTTTTATTTTCAACTTTTGAGGAACCTCCACACTGTTTTCCGGAGTGGTTGCACCAGCTTGCATTCCCACCAACAGTGTAGGAGGGTTCCCCTTTCTCCACATCACCAGCATCTGTCATTTCCTGACTTGTTAATTTTAGCCATTCTGACTGGTATGAATTGCTTCTCTTACTGGTGACTCTATTCCAAGAGATACCAGCGGCCATGGAACAGAAGGCATGAGGTCCTTGGTTGGTGGGTGGAAAAAATTGATGGGGGTACATTAAGTCTGATGATCAGAATTGTCTTTTCATCTTATTTCAGCTGCCATGGAAAGCCCCTTCCCAAAGGGCCCTGGCCTTAGTCCCACCTGAGAATAAAGAAGTTTATCAGGCATCACTTTTGGCCAAGCATTTTTGTGAGAACTGTGATAGGATTGCAAGCCAAAAATTAAAACAATGCCAACCTCTGTGATGTTGACAAAGTGGTCATACTTTAGGAGTGTACTTGAAAATGGTGTATTATCATTTGCTTGAGCAAGACCTTGCCGTTTTACACTAAGAAGGTTACATTTTTCCTGACTCATATTTTCATGCTGCTCAAGGGCTCCTTTCTGATGGTGGGACAAAAGATTGGCTTTTGAGAAGGACTTGGTTCCATGATGTCAGCATGATTTGGCCTTTGGGGGTACACCCAGAACATCACATTTATGTGCTTTCCCTCACCTTCTAGGACTTTTGAAAAATAATAACAAGATCACTGTTTAATGGTGTGGCATCTACAATCTTTAACCTTGTCTGATTAAATCACCCACATTTATATAAACTTGAGTAAATCTCCAGGTGCCAACTTGAGCTTTGGTGAAAATTTGTCTTCTTTAGCTTTATAATCACAAAATTGAAGTGCCTTAAGCACGTCTTGGAAAAGAAACTATCCATTTTTGTTTTTTATTGTTTTGTCTTGTTTTTTGTTTGTTTGTTTGAGGTACTGGAAAGAAACACAGAGAAAAATGTAAGCAAAGTTTGAGGGTTTGCTGGAGAGGGAGCTGGAAATGGCTGTAGTGCCATTTTCAAATCAGCCACTAGGTACACCTGGTCAATATTGCCTGTTTCCAGTTGAGAACCTATGAACTCAATATCCCATTTTCAGATTTTAATCTTGACTACCTTTCTGAATTCCAGGTTGCTCTTTGGTGAGTTTGGCTGGCACAAGTCTGTTTTTCCAGAGACTGCTGAGTCCCCCAGTTTAAGTTGATTTCAGAAGTTTCAAAGTGGCAAAAGTGTACATTAAGTCTCTGAGGCCATGTACCCCATTATGCTGTGATCCCTCGCTCTCATCCCATCAGCTTCCCCCTCAACTTCTGAAGTTGTGAGACTGTAGAAAGTCCACCTAGGTCTGTCTAGAAAATAGAAGCTCTCTGCCTCTTTACTGCTATAAAAATATCTTTACTGAAATTTTTCATATAATAGAATGATAAAAAATTAACTATGATTGTGCAAAGATAAAAGAACTCTAAAATATATTTGATGCCAAAGCCAGGCAGCCCTCTTCCTTACAGTGGGTTGAATGCTGCAAATGAAGATTTGTAAAGTCAGAAAAGAACTAGGCTAATTGGAAGTCCATGGGTGGTGAGGACTAAGCAAAATGCAATGGATTTTCCTTTTCTATGGGTTCAAAGATGGTGATGCTGCATTTCTTAGTTCTTTGAACTCCTCATGTCTTGTTAATCTGGAAGCATACCAGGCTTCAGGAGCTGGTGGGGGAGCTTCTTGATCTGTAAGTCCTTCTTAATATGAAAGGACAATATTTAAAAGGCCATCTCAAAGCCATCTCTAACATTTGCAGGCTTGCTGCCAATATGGTTCCTAGCAAACGGCAAGGAGACTTAAAAACGGCAACAGGGCCTCTCTTTACAACTTCTTTCCTTTAATAAAGGGAAATTGGTGTGCTATATTGTGTCCGAGTTTGGGGCCCATCTAGATATGGATGGGAGATAAAGAGGGCTGGCTGCCACGGTGCCAGGTGTTCCCTAATTGTAAAACTGAATAATGGATAATAACCATCTTAGTGTGTTTATCAATGGAGTTTGCTCTTTACGATGCAGAAGAGGTCATAGGAGACAATGTGCGGGCCTTTCATGTGCCTATTCATTAACAAGGCACTGCTGGCTGAAATTCAGGCTCCATTACCTAGATACAACAATGGTGGGGATCCTGCACCAAGTTGTAATTAGGCTTGATCAGGTCTGGGGTACAGTTGCTATAATCAGAATCACTCAGAATTAATTTTATACTTGTGAAAGGACATGAGATTGATTTAATGGTAACCAAAGCAACCCCTTTTTCTGTAACTGTCTAAGTTTAAAAGAGAGAAAGAGAAAAGAGAGAAAGGCAGGGAGAGAGAGGTTGGTAAGAAAAGAGGGCAAGGGAAAACAGAAAGATGTTCATTTTAGTTCCATTAATTTTATTACAACTAATTAGGAGAAAATGTGCGTTAATAAGAGCAAATATATTTTATCAAAGTGGCTCCTGGCTGGGTCCTAGAAACTTTTGTAGGTCTCTCTATGTGGCTAAAGCAGATTCTGTGACACTTAATTTCCGCTTCCTTTTTGCCCATTTCATATGTGATTGGAAACAGCTTGATTAGGGCAAGAATTTCAATTTACGGGAAAAGGAGGAGGAAATTCAAGCTGGGCAATACTTCCTTTCTCTGGTAAGAATCAGTTCTTTAGCCTTTTACCTTGGAGCTCTGTATATATATCACAGACCCAGTGACTCTACACTGACTTATATGAGAGCAAAGAGAAGGTTCTGGAGCCCTGCTTGAGAAATAGTTAAAGAAGTTGCAGAGCTGTGGGGGTTGTGGTAAGGGGAGCATATCTAATTCCTCACAACTGAATGTTCATTCAGTTTTTTTCAGGTTGGCAAGATGCTGCTCTGGGGATACAATCTGACCTTTCAGACTTGAGTTAATTGGTGAGACGTGTGTGCATATACATAGATTTTTCTTTTCTGCATACACACCCACATGCAGATATTGGCATACGTGATTTGCAGCATTCATACATGTTTGATCTCTGTTATTTAGATGCTGTAAATTAGATATTTGCTCATTTTCTTTTGTCCCCGTTGGCAGATTTATGAATTTTTTCCCATACTGCATTAACTTAAAAAAATATCACAATCATTTTGAGGCTAGGATACTATTAGAATATGTAGAGAGTGGCATAAAGGGAGAATTTCATTTCTTGAATACTTATCAGATTATTGTGCAGATGAGAAAATGGCATGGAAATATTTTGAGTCATTTAAGTGAGTAGGAAGTGTTTAACAAAGTATAACACTTTCGGACTTTAAAAAAAAACACCTTTTTTTTTCCCCTCTTGGATACAATACCTTAGCTATTCAAATAATAAAATGATAATAAACTTCTAAAAAATCATTGAGGTGATATTGGTACCTATTATTGCATATCTAACTATGTGGATGTTTTATATGTAGTTTAGTTTCTATGTTACATGTTAATTTTTGTTTTGAATGAAGCATCAAGTTTAGTTAAAATTTATTTCAACTGTAGAGCTGGAGATTTTACAAAACATTAAAAATACACTTCAAATATATTGCTTTTACCATTACTCTTTTGGCTTTGGTAGCATACCCACTACTCAACATTACCAAAAACCTGAGAATTTGCCATTTTTGTGCATGTGTATGTCTTTCTTTTTGCTAGGGTAAATTTTTCTTCTGAAGTTTCTTCTCTATTTTCTTCCTTTTGTAAAGGGTCTTAGAGT
Organism: Mellivora capensis; assembly: GCA_004024625.1. Classification (NCBI taxonomy): domain Eukaryota; kingdom Metazoa; phylum Chordata; class Mammalia; order Carnivora; family Mustelidae; genus Mellivora; species Mellivora capensis. Next base: position 20,663 of record PISX010004140.1, on the reverse strand, counting down.
AAGATCGACAGGAAGTAGGTAAGACATGAATATTTTATTCTCTGCTAGTGAGAGGGTTAGTCTAAACATGAGAAAATTCCCTGTATTCTGACAGTGGCAGAGAAACCCTTTTTGGAATGGGTTCTTTTGTCTGATCTTAAATTCAGATGCTTGCCCTCAGTGCTTATAAATGCTGTAGCGTTAGAGGTTATGGTCAAGTGAAAGAACACAGGATGTGATCTGAAGCAGTAAGTCTTCATGGCCAATACCCTGTTTATGTTAGATCTGCTGAGCTTTCCAAAGTGGAAGATTCGATTATTTTCTGTTTGCTTATTTTCATGGCCCTCTTCCTCATGTCAGCGATGAGGGCCGCAGGACACGCTAGAGGGCTGTTTGTCATTCTCTGGCATTTACTGCAAAGCAGGCCATTCTGCGCTCTGGATCTCACATACACAGTTCTTGGTCTGGACTTGGAATTGGCTGGTGCTGAGACTCTGACTGCCTGTTCAACTGACCTGTTCATTTGTTTCTGGGGGAGCCATCTGGGTAGGAATCTAGTCACTAGTTTTTGTTTGTGTGTTTGTTGAGTAAATTGAGAGATGTGGGCTCAAGCCAGTCTATAAATAGTAGTTCCACTCTCACAGACTCACCCTGCTCCCCTGTCCTTCCATTCACTCATCAGCCCTTACAATCCAGAATGAAAAAGTGAAGAACTAGAAAAAAACATTTTTTGGTTAAGCAAAATGAGAGAATTGGAACCACATTTTTATTATTTTTTAAAAAATTATTATTAACATATAAAGTGTTATTTGTTTCAGGGGTACAGGTCTGTGATTCATCATTCTTACAAAATTCACAGCGCTCACCACATTTTAAAGCATTCCCATGGCCCAAAAGAACTGGGTTTATTTGTACGTTCTTTTAAAAATTCATCCACTTTTAAAAAATTCATCCACTTTTAAAAACTCATCCAGTACTTTCTCATTGATATCCTGGAGTGGAGATGCCCTACTGATTTCTATGTCTGGATTCAGCCAGAAGTGGAACTCTTGTGTCCAGATAGCTTTTGTGTAAGACCTCGGATGATGGCTGTCCTTGCCTAGTGATAGTGACGTATGGAGCTCAGCCCTGGGAGCGTTCTGCCTCAGATACAGAGAATAAGGGGGCACAGGGTCTGTAGAGAATTTAGAAGCAATAAAAATTGACTACAATTCGGTCTGCTTTTTATTATCACCATTTGCTGGTAATTGTAAACAATGTCAATGATAAAATCCTCCCCCCCAGTGTTTGTTATTTGAAATCCTAAACAATTTGCTAGAGTTAATGTTAGGTGAGGTAGCCATATGCTTATCTTTTGTGTGGCAGATATATTTATAACTTTAACTACTTTGAAGAAGAAAGCATTTGAATAGGAAAAGGCCCATTTTTGGTGGGAAATCTTGTTTCCCACCTTCAAACACAGCAAACAGATTTATATTCACTCCTATTAAAATGTAGGCTGAGGCATCCTTAGCAGAAATTCATTTTACATCAGAGAGTTTTTTTTTTAAGATTAAAAAAAAAATTATTTATTTGACTCAGAGAGAGAGAGAGAGAGAGAGAGAGAGATATCACAAGCAGGCAGAGAGGAAGGCAGAGAGAGGGGGGAAGGAGGACCCTGAGATCAGGACCTGAGCTGAAGGCAGAGGCTTAACCCACTGAGCCACCCAGGTGCCCTATATCAGAGAGCTTTTGTATTTACAGTTTGAACAGTGGAATAGAGGGGTAAACTGTGAGGTATAATGTTTTTGTTTGTTAAATGCAAATTTTATTTCATACATGAGATATTGCATGGAATTTGAATAATGTCTTTAAAATGAGAATGTATTTTTAAGATTAAAACTAAACAACCAAACTAGAAAAATAATGATTCTGATAGAAAGTAATTTTATATAGAGGAAAAAGTTGTGAAAAGGATCCAACTGGGTGTCAAGTTTACAAGATATGCCATTTTAGTTTCCTTCAGTACTTTGGTGACTGGCCCTTCTAACTCATGGAGGGTGAGACTCTTCCACAATTGCCTACAGGTTTCTCTATTTTCTGCCCTTCCTATATAAGATATTTTTGTACCCCATTAGCAGAGAAACAGAAATGAATTATATTTTGCAGGGCTTTTATGTAATCCTGCTTCTGAGTGAATGAAAATTGTGGCAGAACACCCACCCCAGCAATTTACATGTTTCCCCAAGCTTATTAGTCACTCATTTCTGGGCCTAGGCAAAAACAGTATCATGGCAGGAAAAGAGCCATTTCAGATCTTTCCATCCAGGTTTGGTCGAAGCTAAGACCAGAACTGAACTTGGACTATTTCTGCTGAACCTATAAATTTAGTTTAGAAACCAAACCCCAAGCAAAGGATGTCCTTTCCAAACACAAAGGGAGGTGAGACCCTGCTAGGGGGAGAGATGAAACTTCGAATAGGGTCCTGTAGGCTACCCCACTTGACATGCACCCCTCACTTCCTGTAGCTAACACATCTCAGGAGAAAGTTGAAGGGCTAAAGGAACACTACCATTTCTGCCCCAGGACAGGCTTCAGAGCAGGGCTCAGGGACAGCAGGACACACTGCCATCACTAAAATGTGCAAAAAACAGGAGAGCAGGTATGCTTTCAGGACTGTCAACCAATCCAAGGACAATTTCCACCAAGAGGACTAAAAGATCCCTCTGTAGATGGCCAGATGAGTTAAACTCCATTCTATGCATGCAAAATGCAGATGTTTACCAGAATCATCAAGCACTTTGAATGTTAAAGATCAGTGGGGGATCTATTCCCAGAGTTTTAGAATAAATGTAGAGGAAGCTGTCTTCTCTGAGTCACTGGGAGTGACTGATAGGATCATCGAGAAAAGCTGGTTCAGGTAGACAGTCATAGAACACTACAGACGTGCCTTTAATACTTTAACTTAAAATATATACATGTAGTGTAATTTACCACGCTTTTGATGTAAGACCAAGGCCTTTGCTTTCAATTTGGATCTGTGAATTGGAATTTCCCCTGCATTTTCTATAATTTCCTGGTTTTCTATATTTAAAATGGAGAGTTTAAAGACATTTAGCAAACATTGCAAAATCTATCTGGATTCTTCTGAGTTCTTTTTCTCATTTTTAAAAATCCAACAACATTTTTTTATAAACCAATTTGCTTAATTTTTTTTTCAAGGCATTCAATTTACTTTACATGAGAAAGTAAATTGCACTCTTTTGCACTCATTTCTTTTTTTTTTTTTACCAGTTTACATATTTTAAAAACTTAATTGCATAATTACAAAAGTATTGGAATAAGTAAGCTCAAACAACGGATCCATGGTAAACATAAACTTCAGCTGGTTGGTGCTATGTGGATTCCGTGTGCTGTGGGCACTGGTCAAGATGTTTTAGTAAGGAAGTAGAGAGCCTTCTTTTTTCGGAGCCTTGGAGCTACATAAAAAGAAATTCTACTGTAAAAGGTGAAGGTCTTAGTCCATTCAGGTTGCTAAAACAGGATACAACTATAGACGGGTGAGGTGTTTATAAAAAATAGAAATTTATTTCTTACAGTTCTGAAGGCTGGGAAGTCCAAGGTCAAGGTACTGGCAGGTCTGCTGTCTGATGAGAGATTCCTGGTTCATAAATAGCCATCTTCTCTCTGTGTCCTCACGTGGTGGAAGGGGTAAGAGAGCTCTCTGGGGTCTCTTTTATGAAGGCACCGATCCCATTTATGAAGACTCCACCTCGTGACTTAATCGCTTCCCAAGTGCCCCACCTCCAAATATCATCATACTGGGGTTGAATCTCAACATATGAATTTTGGAGGGACACATTCAGTCTATAGCAGTGAAATTATAAAATTACTATAGTTATCAAGATGGATTGTAGAATAATGGGTCTTGGAAAAGTGAATTTTCTAGATAATTCAGTACTTGGGGTTATTCCAAACTAATTGTTAAAGGAAAATTTTTTACAATGTATTATGTTTTAGAAAAAAAAGTAAAATTATCAAAGCACCCAGCAAGCTAATGAGCTGACACTCTAATGAGCAGTAATACGGTAAGATGATAATTACAGGTACCGCTGAGAATGTTCGGTGGGCCCTCTGCCCTTAACAGTGGATGTCCCCCACTGCCTTGCTGCTCTCATTTGTGTTTCCCTTCTCCCTTATGGATTTCCCCACCTTTCCAAACACCCTGGGCCTTCCCCAAGAGTCTTCTTTGACTTCTGTTCCCTTTAGCTCAAGTTGCCATTTCTGTACCCTGCCTCTTTCATGTGACTGAATTTTATTTTTTCTTCTTTCATTTTCCTGCCACTGCTAGAGTTTTCAGTGTCCGGGCCAATAGGCCCTGGCCTCCCCCGCCATTTTCTTTTACCAGATCAGCCTAGTTGAATCTTGACATCTCCTAATCTTTGACCCTCTCCATCCCTTTTATGCTGCTCCCTTGGGATTGGGTGACTGAGGTTGGCTGTACAGCTGGTTACACATGAGCATGTGGGAGTTTTGGAGGGAGTGGGAACCAAGGCCTTCAAAGTATGAGCAAGGGAAGATGACCTGGTGGGTTGTGCTCTTATTCTCTCAGCTTTTAATATACCTGTTTATTTCTATAAATTGTTTTCCCATTTGGACGAATGATGAACTGTAATGCCCAGAGTAAAAAGCTAGCAGAAATGAGTTCTGTTCAAAATTGCAGAGGTTTACATTAGAGTCTCAGTGAGTTCGCTCAAGAGTTCTGGGAATAAGGCTGACATATCTTTAAAAGGGGTAATAGGAGAATATGCAGGGTAGCTGCTGCTTTTTTTGAGGCTGAAATTGGTTTGGATATAACAAAACCATCCTTCTTAAGATTACAAAAAAGGTCAACAAAACAACAACCCACTCATATCTCAAATCCCAGGTGAGCTAAAGCTACAAATCACATCCATTTGTAGGATACGGTTGAGAGGTGATTTTTTGGATAATGACAGTTCATAAGCCTGGGCTGTATCAGCATAAGATGTAAGCAGGGCCTTCTTGTTTTCACTCTGTCGGAAGCTCTAATTCATTTCTAATTACTATCTCCTGGAAAAACACTGTGTTGTCATTGCTTTTTAAGTTTCTTCCTCCTTTAGAGAAAACACATATTTTAGGTCATTAAGAAAAATCTTGTCTTGATTTGGATGATGTTTTTGTTTAACAAAGCAGAGTTATTATTTTGTTTCAGGCACAATTTGTGTGGTAGGAGGAAGAGGCTGCGTACATTTTAATCTGGCAATGAATTAACAATAATCAAGAGAATGAGGCTTTTCCACTGTTACACAGTTCAGATCAACATGTTTATTCAAGCCAGAGAAAAAGCATTCTTGCTATTTGGATTTCCGAAGCGAATCAGTCAGGAGGAAAAAATGTTGGCCTGTGAGATATTAAAACATTATCTTAATATTCAACTCAGTATTGCATTTGGCAGTTTAAAAAAATCCATGACGAACAATTAAAAGAAAGCTCCTATAGTAGCAGATATAGTAAAGAAAAAAAGAAAAAGGTATTATTTTGCATAGACAAGGCAGTAGAGTGTGGCAAAAATCGGCTTCTGTGGCTTTTCAGAAAGCCATAGTTTTTCTGTATAAAAGGCTTTTTTTGCACAAAACTCTTTGATTTTCTCACTCATTAGCTAAAGTTACCTTGGTTATTTTATCAATGGCTTAATCTGTCTGATAGTTAATTAGGGAAATGTATAAATTAGTGGCATAAACTTTTTGGGAATTGTGAATGCAAGTGAGGTCAACGAAGGTCAGGCTTTTCCTTAGTCCCCATAGAGATTCATGGGACGCTGCACATGCAGGCTCTTCACCACCACCTGTGGCTCAAGGAGAAGTTCTGGGAGAAAGGGTTGAAGGTAGCTGGAAGGAACCAGCGCTATTGGGAAGTAATCAGCTGGAAACACTGTGCCCACATTAGTGGGGGCACAAACCAGAGAGGGCAACCACTATAAAGCTCAGAACTTGCCCTTTGACTTCTAGATGTACCGTCAGGCTCCAAGCTCGAATGATAATGGAGAGGGGTGGACAGATGGAGGTTAAGTCTTAGATCTGGTTGAAAAACAGATTCATTTTTAACTGTATTGGCTTGTAGAGTTCCAAGTAGGAATTTCAGTTATTTTTTTATGCCTTTAATAAAATGCCAGGCATACCATTTACTTATGTGATTTTTGCCAGCTGCATTTTTGTGTTACATAGGTCAATTATATTTGTTATAATGAATAAAGACCGGAAACACCAATAAGCCACAAGGAAAAGAAATTATTTGCAGTGCTCTCTCCAGGAGATAATTACTGTTGACATTTTTGTACATATTCTTTTAGCTGGCAAATGAAAAAAAAAAGAGATATTCATAAGATGGTTCCTTTAAAAGAGCTCTCACAATAAAAACAATCAAGCGAAAATATTATACAATTCATAGAGGCCTGGGCTCTGCTGCAAACCTGTGGTTTTTAAGCTATTTGATCTATAGAGCAAAGAAACCATCTCTTCCATGACAATTTTTATCTAATCTCTTTCCTGAAAACTTCCACTTCTTTTCTATTATCCAGGGAAAAAAAAAGGGAGATGGAAAATCAGATGCCCAATCATTCATCCCCTTTGCCCCATCCAAAGTGGGGTTCCAGGCCCAGCAATATTGGAGCCCCTGGGAACTTGTAAGAAATGCAGATCCTTGGGTGCCTCCCAGACCTCTTGAACGGGAAACGCAGGGGATGGGTTGGGTTGCAGTGGGTTGTGTTTTAACAGATCTTCCAGGTGATTCTGAGGCACACTGAAACCACTGCTCCTTAGGAAATTCTAAAGCAGGGTGGGAAATGGTGACTGGTGTGTTGCTTAGGGACTCTGGCAGCCTGTCGTTTGTCTCCAAATGCACCAGGAGACTACTCTGTTGGTATCTGAGTGGAGTTTCCAAGAAGTGTCTAAAGAAAGAAGCAGCAGCTGTTTGCTCTGGAGGTCAAGTGCCTGATAGAATTAGGAGTGTGTGATTTAAGACCGGAAAGTGCAGTTTGTGTAGAGATATGCCCTAAAGATCAAATTAGGGCTAATGAATATATTGAGGAAGAATAATTACAGTATTTATAATGTTGGAGCACGGCTGTCATTTGTTTGACCTAATTTCTTCTGTTTTTATTGGAACAATTAATGTCTGTGAGTAAATAATACTGTATTTGTATTTCTTTATTAAGTGTATTTGCGTATGCCATCACCTTTCAGCAGGAAGCACAGCACAGTGAATTTTTTTTTAATATAAAAACATTTCAAAACTCAAAACATGACTTAAGCTAGCATTAGCCTTTAGAACTAAAAATGCAGGGTATTTAGGAGTTTGCAAATTGTTTTTGTCTCTGTGTATAAAGATATTTTCTATTTCCAAATACTCTGATTCCTACCAGTTAGGTGACCATGAGAAAGACCTGAAAGCTCTCTGAGCCTTAGTTTTTTCACCTGCGAAGTGGGCTATTAATGTTAAACATAGGTCAAATAAGATAATACGTGTAAAACTGCTAAGTTGCATAGTGTTATCACAGTAATTTAATTACATTAAATTATTATATAATTTTTAAAAAGATTTTATTTATTTCACAGAGCACAAGCAGGGGGAGTGACAGTCAGAGTAGGCAGAGGGAGAGCAGGCTTCTCACTGAGCAAGGAGCCCTATGTGGGACTCGATCCCGGGACCCTGAGCCAAAGGCAGATGCCTAACTGACTGAGCCAGTCAGGCGTCCCTATTATATAATTTTTTAACATAAATATCGATCAATTATTTGCCTTTACATTAGTATTTTTCTTGTTGTTTAAAGATTTTATTTATTTATTCGACAAAGATCACAAGTAGGCAGAGAGGCAGGCAGGGAGAGGAGGAAGCAGGCTCCCTGCGGAGCAGAGAGCCCGATTCGGGGCTCGATCCCAGGATTCTGGGATCATGACCTGAGCCGAAAGCAGAGGCTTTAACCCACTGAGCCACCCAGGGGCCCCTACATTAGTATTTTTTTTTTTTTTAAGATTTTATTTACCCATCTGACAGACAGAGATCACAAGCAGGCAGAGAGGCAGGCAGAGAGAGAGGAGGAAGCAGGCTCTCCACGGAGCAGAGAGCCTGATGTGGGGCTCGATCCCAGGACCCTGGGATCATGACCTGAGCCAAAGGCAGAGGCTTTAACCCACTAAGCCACCCAGGTGCCCCCCTACATTAGTATTTTTAACTGTTAACCACTTAAGGTAGAGAACAAAGTACCATGGACTTTTTTTTTTTTTTTTTTGCAGAAGCTCTTTTGGTCAAGACATAAACTAACATTAGCCTTTGGAATTGAAATAGAAAACTTACGAATTTGCAAAGAGTACTTATTGGCAAAGCCAGATAGATGTCTATTTATTGTACTATTATAATGAATGAAATATTCATAAATAAGATCCTATACATTGCTAACTGCCATTAAGTGACAATATTGACAGAGGCCTAGCCCATGCTAGGAAAAGCAATTTGCATCTTGGGCAATTTGCTTTTTATCCTGTAATGCCCTAGGGCTAGGAAAATGCCAGCTCCAAAACATTGGAAAATAAAAACATGTTTTTCCTCCTTCATTATTGTAAATGCAAAAGTCCCTAACAAAATTCAGCAAGGCAAATCCAGTAATATCTAAAGAGCATAATGTTTCATGCTGAACTAGGCCTATCCCAGGAATGCAAGGTTGGGTTTTTTTTTTGGTACACCAAACAATGTAATTCATTCTATTAGCAGACTAGAAAATAAAAACCATCTATCACAACTGATGCAGGGAAAGAATATAAAACAATTTGATACCCATTCATGAAAAAAACTTCAAGAAATCAGGAGTACAAAAGAATTTCCTCAACCTGATAGAGTGCGTGCACAAAAAGCTTATAGCTAATGACATACTTAAAGGTGAAATAGTGAATACTTTCTCCCTAAGACTGGGAAAAGGGTGAGGGTGTTGGCTCTTACTATTTCTATTTGACAAGGTATTGGATGTCCTAGCTCATGTAACTGCTTAAGAAAAAGAAATGGAAAAAAAAAAAATATATATATATATTTCATTTCTTTTGTTTTTTTTCTTTTCCATATATATATATATGTGCATATATATATATATGGAAGGAAGAAGTAAAACTATCTTTATTCATAGATGAAACAATCATCTATCAAGAAAATCTTAAGTAATCTACAAGATTGAGTAGACCTAATATGTGAGTTTAGTGAGATTATAGGTTACAAGAACAACATATAAAAAAATCAGCCTCTGGCCACCCTCTTTTAGGGCCTTCCTGTGCCCATCACCTCTCAAAAAAAAAATCAATTCTATTTCTTTACATGAAATGAAGAATCAGAAATGCAATAAAATGACATTTACAACAGCATCAAAAATATGACATTCATATGGATCAATTTAACAGTATATTAAAAAAACCCACCTCAATATGTGTGAGACTTGTACCCGAGGAATGCAACTTGGCAAGGGTCTTATTACCTTCTGCCAAGTTGTTTTCGTGGACTGGTACATTCCCAGTAGCAAGATCAACAAGTGTTCGCTTCACTTGTAAACTTTGAATGTTATCATTCCCTTTTTGTAAGACTTTAAAATCTGGTTATATTAATATAGCATGAACATCAGGTGTTATTTTGCCAATTTTGAATTTTGCTTTAAAATTCTGAATTGCAAGTCATCATCATAATAAGAGTAGCTAACACTTATTGAATGCTTTTTTATGTGCCAGACACTTTAAGTACTTCAGAGCATTAACTAATTTAATTCCCTCAACAACTCTCTGAGTTAGGTACTTTTAGTTTCCCCATTTTACAAGTCAGAAGCTGAGGAATCATCTGCTCAAAGACACATTACCAGAAAGTGGCGGAGCTCGATCTTCATCTAAGGATTGAGCTTTTCAACCCTCACAGGGAATTGCTTCTGCAAGCATGATTAGCTCCAGTGTGGGACTTCCCAGTAGTGGGTCTGCACTGAGACTGGGTATGGATGTTACTGAAATAAATATGGTGATCACTGACTGTAGAAAGGCAGATCCTAGGCACTTTCAAGGAGTAACATAAGGGGACACAGAGGCTGCACCTAAGGTCTTGAACCTAAGAAGCATATTCCTGGGCTCCTCCTCCAGAGACCTTGCTCCAGAGAGGGCAGGGGCGGGGGGCCTGGCGTCCAGGGATGTACATGGGTAACAAGTGCAATTGAAGGCGTAAGGGAACTTGACAAATATGAAGGTATGAAGACCCATTGAATTGAAAGTATAAGGATTCATATAACACCTTTCCCAAGTATCATAGGACCTTATTTTCTTTTTTTTTTTTTTAAAGATTATTTATTTATTTGATAGAGATTACAAGTAGTCAGAGAGGCAGGCAGGGAGAGAGAGGAGGAAGCAGGCTCCCCGCTGAGCAGAGAGCCCGATGTGGGGCTCGATCCCAGGACTCTGGGATCATGACCCGAGCCGAAGGCAGAGGCTTTAACCCATTGAGCCACCCAGGTGCCCCAGGACCTTATTTTCATAATAGTCATGAGAATGGAGGACTACAAAGTAACTTTTCCCTGGCAGGAAGTTGTTAGGAAGAGGAGTGCATCACTTCCTCCCTAGACTCCTCCCCACTTCTCCAGTCTTCACGGGGTGGGGGGTGGGGGTGGTTGGCAACACACAGCCTGGTCAGGTCTGGTGACAGCATCTCTGGGGTCATCACTAAGCAGGGCCTTTCAAAAGTTAGGTAAGGCCCTGGTCCACTTCCACTTTTTTGAGATTTAATATGTTAAAAACGGAGACACTCAACACAGGGGTACCCAAATAGCACTATCTAGAAAATGTTTGCAGTGAGCAATGTAATGCTTTTTTTTTTTAAAAAAAATTTTATTTATTTATTTGACAGAGATCACAAGTAGGCAGAGAGGCAGGCAAAGAGAGAGGAGGAAGCAGGCTCCCCGCGGAGCAGAGAGCCTGATGAGGGGCTCGATCCCAGGACCTTGGGATCATGACCTGAGCCAAAGGCAGAGGCTTTAACCCACTGAGCCACCCAGGGGCCCCGACAATGTAATGCTTTTAACACAAAAAATTCAAGTCAAAAAATAATTTTGAATTCACCACGCAGCTATAAGATTTCCTTATAATATTAATTCATGATAGGCATATAGTCCAGAAATAGAGCACAGCTTTAGTATTCTATGACTATTTTTCGAGTTTGTGATTCTCTGTGAATATTGTTAATGTCATTTGGGGATAATGTCAGAGGTCTGAATTTGAGGCCCTTCCTGAAAGTGAGGTCTGAGACAAAGAGCTCTCCTAGCCTGTCTTAGAATAAACTCCCCTTTTAAGATATTTTCTACCCTTTCTGTTCTTTAAACATGCAAAGAATTTTGCAGGCAATTTTTTAACCATCAATGTACCTTAAATGTTAAAGATCTAAGTTGATTGTGATTCCATTCACATAAATTTCAAAAACAGGCAAAACTAATAACGTGTGCTTGAAGTCAGTATGATGGTTACCATTTGTGGGGGTAGGGACTGGGGGTGGGCAGCAGAGGTTGCTTCTGGGGTGCTAGCAATGCTTTTTTTCTTGTGCTGGGGGCCAGTTGCATGATTTACTTATAATTTGTATACCTTTTTTTTGGTGTTATGTTTCAATACAAATTTTGCTCTAAGAATTTTGCTGAATATTTACAATTTACAAAAGCATGGCCACCATATCAGGAATCCTTTAAATTGGGACACCACATTGGATGAGTGGCTTTTTCCTCTCCAGGAATAGCTCTCATTGGCAGGGACACAGAAAACTCATTGGTGGATCCCTGCTGGTGTGTCCGGATGACCTGGCACCCCTGACCAGGTGGCCCATTAGGTTCTCCCTGGTAATTGTAGACAAACATGTGCCGTCTGTCACAAGCCCCAAAATGTGAAGCCTTTGACAGGAATTCCCCGGATGTGACTCCAGCTTGGGCAGTCGTGGCGCCTCGATGTCTCTGAATTACTCATTCACCGTGTATGTGTTCTTCTCACTCTCCCCAACTTTGTTGTCCATAGAGATTCTGTGAGTGACAGGGCAGAGTGGAACAGGGTCTGTTGAGAGGAGAGGGGGTGACTGCCAGCTGGCCCTGTGGGCTGTTTGGCCCCCAGGAGGTCATTCCTGACACCTGGTCCCATATGGCAGTGCATTCTTAGGGTCATGAGCCAAGCAGTCGGGAGGAGTCACAGAAATACATGCTTAGCTCTGGGGCCAGACCAACAGGAGTCTGGGAGGTGGAGTGGAGTGCCTTGGCTTGAGAGTTTAAAATATTTTACCACATGTCCTCATGGTAACTAGCTGTGTAGCTCTGTCCCAGTCCCTTTAGCCCTCTGAGCCTTGGGTTCCTTTTGAACAGAGGAAGGGGACAAAAGTGGTATCACTAAAGTCCCTTCTAGTGTCTGTGATCATATAATTAAAATACTTCCTTGTTCAGTTTTAGATGTTCACCAGATTCCTTCCTCAAGTCCACCTTCCCTCACTGTGGCTTCCCTGTTACAATTATCTGTCATGGTCTAGATCAAATGCCACTCCCCACATGAAGCCTTCACAAGTCAATGTCAACAGTGGGTCATACCTGTCATCGAATTTATATCCTGTTATTTTTGCCCGTGTCTTTTGATTCCACTCGAGATTGCACACTCCTCGATGAAAACGACAGCGTCATCTTGGTATCGCGATAGCAAGGATTCACAAATCTCAACGACTAACCTACAGCAGATTGCCCACCTCCAAATCACACAGGGAACTTAACAGCTCAGATTTCCAGGTCTAATTCTGGGAGATTCTGATTCAGAGATCTAGGGAGAGACCAGGGAACCTGTATTTTAACTAGCCTCTGAAGGGTTTTCAGGGCAAAGCCTGGCTTGAGAACTCCTTCATATGGTGATTTCCATTAAGTGTTTATGTACTGGCTGAATCAGTTAGAGGAATGCAATTTATCACATTCTTTAGTCATCAAAAAATTTTCCTGAGTTCACAAAGATGTAAAACATGAAGCAAGATAGGGTGTCAAAGCCACAATCACGTTGCCATGCAAATAATGTCACCGAGTCTTCCAATAGCTATTTAGAAATGGCCTGTGCTGTGAAGATAGACTGAGTGAAATATAAAACTTTATTCTGAAAATAATGTGGGTTGGAGGGAGTTGGACCTGAAATAGGCAAAGTTTCTTTTAGAGACTTCTGCAGTGCTTTCTGCCAACTCTATGTGTCCCCTACCTGGGCCCCTCTGCCTTTTCTATCATCCCTACCAGACTGGGAGAAGCATTGTGTTGTTGTTGTTGTTTTTTTCCTTCTTCCATCAAAACCTGTGATCTCTCGTTCTCTCGATTTATTTACCCATTCTTCCATTTGATAAATGTTGACTGAGTGCTACTCCGTGCCAGGAATGGGGCTAAACCCTGGGAATGCAGCAATGAACAGAGAAGGTTTGGCTCCCATTCCTGTGGAATTTACGCTCTTGTGGGGGGAAGACAGATGTGATATAAATAATTACAAATATTAGCAAGAGCCCAAGAGCTTTATCCCATCTCTAAAGTCTTTGTCATCTAAACCATTGCCTACTAATAACTTAACATTTTATTCTTCCCAAATAACATTTGTAGCTTAAAGGACTTTTACACCTTACTTCAAGAAGACAGTAAAGAGTAGAGGGGAAGAAGTTGCAAAAGAAGATTTGTTGAGGGGATCTTTTCTGACTTTCTTAAATTAGAGTATGAAGCTACCCCGCTTGACCAAAATGTCCTCTTCTGCAAAATAGTAAAGATTTTTACACTTGATCTTAGCCAAAAGGCCGAGAAGTGATAAAATAGTAGTGATTTTTAATGTGAGTTTCCTGGAAAGACTTCCAGGGGGTCCATGAACCCTCAAAGACTATGCAAAGTTTTCTTCTGCCCAAAAGTTTATTCTTTTCTCATTCTCTCAAAGGGATCTATGGTCTCAAAAGAAGAGAGATAAAATAGAGAGAGAGAGAAAAAAAAAGAAAGAACGGAAGGAAGAGAAGAAAGCAATCACTCTTTGGTTTTTCTTTTTAGCTGATGTAATTCAGATCTCTGTTCCTGTTGCAAAAAACACAAAAATGAAAACAAAACAGAAAAGAGAGGAATAAGATGGAGTCCTTGTCCAAATGGAGAAAAAAAATGTTTATAGGATTGGATTACTGGTGACTTCAGAGAAATGAAATACCCCCCCCCAACTCTCCATAAAAAGGAACTAGAAATAGATTTTGAGGATTTTTATTTTCTGAGAAGGATGGATATATCCCAAGAGCAGCATCAGTGTACAACTAGAGAAAAATCCTCAGTAGTAAAGATCCATTAGACATCCAAATCTTCCAAGTATCAAATAGCAAGAGTGAGACTTTTGTACATGCAAAGCAAATTTTATTTAAGTGATAACCAAGACAATTCTTGTTGCTTCCTAAAGTAGGTGTTCTGTTAATAGCAGAACCAAAAGATAAAGGAAACCAACCTAATATATCTTAATGCTTGTTTTGGATGCATATAAAAAATTCAAGAAATGGAGCATTTCATAGCAAATTGTGTATCTGTGCCATCCAGACTTTATTAGTTAGGATTAGAATCAGCTGTGAGAGACTGAAAATCCAAAATAACAAGTGGCTGAAAAAAAGATAGAAGTTTATATTTCTCATGTGAAAGTCGAGTAAACAGTCTAGGGTCAGAGTGATTGTTCACAGTATCAGGGAATTTTGTGTTACTTTTCTGTGCTATTCTCTATTCTCATGCTCACCTTATTGTCCAAGATAGTTGCTCTCGTTCAAACACTCAAGTCCACATTCCAGGCAGAAGAAAGGAGTAAAAGGAGAGAATTCTTTTTAAGGATGCTTCTGTGAAGTTTCATGCACCGCTCCCTCCTATATTTCTTTGCCCAGTACTCAATAACTTGACCATACATATCTGTAGGGGAGAGTAAGATACACAGTCTTTATTCTGGGAGGTCAGAATTCTATTGCTATGGAAGAAAGGGAGGACAGGTACTGGGCCATACCAGCAGTCTTGGCCACTGAGTTTTTTTACTTATAGGTAGTTCGAATAGTTAACTTTGGTATAACATTCAGCTACAAGTCTTTAATGTGCCAATACAATTTCTTGACCCTAATCACCCATTTCTGAAGCTGCTTCTAATTAAATCTTGGCTGACATTAAAAAATAAAGCATGTTTTTCATTTTGAGGGTCTATCTGCTTGATGCTGGATGAGATTCAGCCCCGCTAGAATAGCATGTCTAATTTATGGATTCTTGAGACCCTTCATTGCCTCATCCTTTCTGTTAAACATCTTTTGGTCATTTTTCTTTTAGTCACAGTCTCAAATGGAGAAAGAAGGGTGAAAAAGAAATAAAGTCTAGATCAGATGGGTGTTTTGTTCCTTCTTAGCAACATTACTGTAAGGGCTAAGGTAGGAGAGTTAGAAAATAGTACCAAGTTGTGGGGTTATCTGTCAAAACTATAGTCCCTCATGCAGGCATTGGACAAGGTCCTTTGCATTGCCATTTGTAATCATAGCTATAGCCCTATGAGGAAGGTGACACCACCCCCTGACAGACACCCTTTGGAGAACAGAGGACACTGGCCAAAAGAACCAGTTATGGAAGTGGCAGAGCCAAGACTTGAGTCAATGTCACTCTGACCTCCAGACAATGCTCTTTCCACTGCTCCATCCACAGATTTCATCTTACCATGAGTTTTTGAGCATCGTATTGCCACTGGAGAGACAATTATTTTTTTTAACTTTAACATTGGCCTGGACTAAAGTAAACCTGAAGAGGTTCAGAGAGTACTAGGCAGCCAGCTCCTCATGGGCTCTCTGCCCACCCAGATCTGGAGCATTGTTATTAGGCAGCACTTAGGAGGCACTTGATATTTCCAGAGTGGCATCCAGTACTTTCAGCCCCAGTGGTATGTAGAAGATGAGACAGAGTGCTCTCTTGCCAGCACACTTTAAAAGAGCAAGGATAGTTTCAGGACAGCATTTCCTTGGCTTCTCATTTTTCAGCACTTGGAAGGGGAAAGTCACTGACTTGGGTGGAAGTTTGAATGGTACCCATTTCTCCCTTTCTGCAGCTTGCGATGGAATTTTTTACTCAAGAAAATAGTGTCAGAGCCTCACATGTGTTCAGTGCTTGCTTTGTAGCAGTTGCTGAGCTAATGTCTTCTTTTCAGACAATGTCTCTAACATTTGGGAGGCATTTCGTATGGGATTTGAACCTAGAAACTCTGATTGCAAAACTCACATGCAACTGCAAGGGCCATGTACCTTGTTCACAAGCACACAGAAGAAACTGAAATGTAGGCAACTGAGAGTAAGAAAGGACAAGTAGAATATATTTGAACATACTTAGGAGAAATCTTTTAAGTGGAATGTGTTCCATCTGATTACATGGAATAGGCTCTTGGATTTGGCATTGAGAGACTGGATTTTTTTCTCAACTCTGTCCCTAACATGGAGAGTGTAGGCAGTTAGTGAGCAAATGATCTGAGGAAATAGGCGAGAAAGTGGAAGATGGAATGTGGGGTGGGGGAAGAACACCAACAAAGGTTGCATCAATTGGCATGCTACCAATGTAGGCAATGGGGGTTCAGTTTGGGGTGGATTTTGGGAAACTGTAGAGCACACCTACAAACTATTTTACTGAAAAAGGGTAACCAGAGGATTAAGCTCCAATTCCTGTCCCCTATAATTGAAAGCTACTCCTGGAATAATGATTGTCATGCAGCCCTGAGCTATGAACAGGTACACATAGTTCTATGGTAGAGAGACCCAGAAAGCTGATGGCATATTCAGAAATTGTTTCAAGTGACCTCTGAGGCAGGCTAAGGGGAAAGGGGTATAGCCCAGACCCATCTGCCTCTACTTGTTTCAGCTACTTAATGGTATATGAATATAATATTGGAGAAGACCAACTTATTTTTATTACAAGATGATCACATTCTACATAGTGGTGTATTGTGAGTTATTGGAGCTCAGGATTGCCCTTGCCCACTTAATGGAGAATAAAGTGATTAAGAGGACCCTGTTGAGCCATGTGCACTTTTTCATCTCATAACCTTTTGTGCTGAAAAGACTGAGATGACACTCCTCAGAAAGGCTTGATTGCAAGGTTGGCTCTTGGTTTGCATCTGGATTTTGAGAGGGTTCCTACCATTCCCCAAATTGCTAAGAGTAGTTCACTCAGACTAAATTGTTTGTACAGTGTGGCTTATGCTGAACACCTTTCCCTCCCGGGAGTCTGGGATTTGGGTACATCGCTGGACAGAGGGTGCCTACATGAGCAGTTCTAATAAAACCCAGGCACTAAGTCTCTTGTGATGACCTTCCCTGGTAGACAACATTTCAGAAGTGTTGTCACAGCTCCTTGCTGGAAGAAATCTGACTGTCCTGGGTGACTTTACTGGGAGAGGACTTTTATTTTTTATCTTAAAATTTATTTTATTATTTGAGAGGGAGAGAAAGAGAGTGTGAGTGAGTGGGGGAGGGGCAGAGAGAGAGGGAGAAAGAGAACTCAAGCAGGCTCTCTGCTGAGCTCGGAGCCTGATGTGGGGCTTGATCTCATGACCTTGAGATCATGACCTTAGCTGAAACCAAGAGTCAACTGAGCCACTCAGGCACCCCTTTTAATTTTTATTTTTAAATTTTATTTCTTCCACTATCGTTAAGACACAATGTTACATTAATTTCAGGTATACAACATAGTGATTCAAGAACTGTATATGCTATAGGCAGTGCTGGCCTCAAGTGTAGCTACTGTCTGTCACTATGTAATACTATTAAAATGCCATTGATTGTATTCCCTATGCTGTACTTTTTAGTCCTGTGACTTAATTCATTCCATAGCTGGAAGCCCGTCTCTCCCACTGCCCTTTATCCATTTTGCCCACTCCCCACCCACCTTTCCCCTGGCAACCAGCATTTGTTCTCTGTATTTAAGAGTCAATTTTTTGGTTGGTTGGTTGGTTTTGATTTTTAGATTACACATGTAAGTGAAATCATAGGGCGTTTTTCATTCTCTCTCTGGCTTACTTCTTTTAGCATAATATCCTCTAGTTGTATCCATGTTCTTTCAAATGGCAAGATCTCCTACTTTTTATGGCTGAGTAATTATTCTCTTGTGTATATAAACTACATCTTCTTTATCCATTCATCAATCAGTGGACACTTAGGTTGCTTCCATATCTTGGCTATTGTAAATAATGCTGCAATAAACACAGGGGTGCATATATACTTTTGAATTAGTGTTTTCATTTTCTTTGGGTAAATACCCAGTACTGGAATTATTGGATCATTTGATAGTTCTATTTTTGATTTTTTGAGGACCCTCCATACTGTTTTCCACAGTGGCTGCACTGGTTTGGATTCTCACCAACAGTGCATGAGAGTTCCTTTTTCTCCAGGTCCTCATCAACACTTGTCATTTCTTGTCTTTTTGATTCTAACCATTCTGACAGTTGTGAGGTGAAATCCCCTTGTGGTTTTGATTCGCATTTCCCTGATGATAAGTAATGTTCAGCATTTTTTCCTGTGTCTGTTTTTCATTTCTCTGTCTTCTTTGGAAAAATGTCTATTTAGGTCCTCTGCCCATTTTTTAATTTAATTATTTGTTTTTTGGTGTGTTGTAGGAGTTCTTTGTATGTTTTGTGATTTTTTTTATTATCAAGTTTTTATTTTAATTCCATTGTAGTTAACATACAGTGTTATAGTAGTTTCAGGTATAAAATATAGTGATCCAGCAATCCCATACATCACCTAGTGCTCATTACGACAAGTGCTCTCCTTAGTCCCCATCCCCTATTTCACCCATCCATCCACCCACCTCCCTTCTGGTAACCGTCAGTTCTCTGTAGTTAAGAGTTTGTTTCTTGGTTTGTCTTTCTCTCTCTCTTTTTTCCCTTTGCTTGTTTGTTTTTTTTTCTTAAATTCCACATGAGTGAAATCATGTATTATTCTTTCTCTAACTGACTTATTTAATTTAGCCTTATAGTCTCTGCATCCATCTGTGTCCTTGCAAATGGCACATTTCATTCTATTTTTATGGCTATATATACCACATCCTCTTTACTCATTCATCTATCAATGGATACATGGACTGGTTCCAATTTGGCTATAATGCTGCCATAAATGTAGGGGTGCATGTACCCCTTTAAGTTAGTGTTTTTGGGGGCGCCTGGGTGGCTCAGTTGGTTAAGCGGCTACCTTCGGCTCAGGTCATGATTGCAGCGTACTGGGATCGAGTCCCACACCGGGCTCCTTGTTTGGCAGGGAGCTTGCTTCTCCCTCTGCCTCTGCCTGCCACTCTGCCTGTGCTCTTTCTCTCTCTCTCTCTGGCAAATAAATAAATAAAATCTTTAAATTAGTGTTTTTGTATTTTTTGGGTAAATACCCAGTAGTGTGATTACTGGACTGTAGGCTAGTTCCATGTTTAACTTTTTGAGGAAAATCCATACTGTTTTCCACAGTGGCTGTACCAGTTTGCATTTCTATCAACAGTACAAGAAGGTTCCTTTTTCTCCGCATCCTCACCAAAACTTGTTTCTTGTGTTGTTGATTTTAGCCATTCTGTCAGGTGTGAGGTGATATCTCATTATAGTTTTGATTTGGTTTTCCCTGATGATGAGAGATGTTGAGTATCTTTTCATGTGTCTGTTGGCCATCTGGATGTCTTCTCTGGAGAAATGTCTGTTCACTTCTTCTGCCCAATTTTTAATAGGATCATTTGTTTTTTGGGTATTGAGTTGTATAAGTTCTTTATTTATTTTGGATACTAACCCTTCATCAGATATATCATTTACAAATATCTTCTCCCATTCTCTAGGTTGCCTTTTTGTTCTGTTGATGGTTTCCTTTGCTCTGTAAAAACTTCTTAATTTTGATGTAGTCTCAATAGTTGGTTTTTGTTTTTGTTTCCTTTGCCTCAAAAACATAGCTAGAAAAATGTTGCTAAACCCAATGGCAAAGAGATTACCACCTATGTTTTCTTCTAGGAGTTTTATGGTTTCAGGTCTCACATTTAGGTCTTTAATCATGCTGAGTTTATTTTTGTGTATGGCATAAAAAAGTGGTCCAGTTTCATTCTTTTGCATATAGCTGTCCAATTTTCCCAGCACCATTTGTTGAAGAGATTGTCCTTTTCCCATTGCATATTTTTGCTTCCTTTGTCAGAGATTAATTGACAAATAAGTGTGGGTTTAGTTCTAGGCTCTCTATTCTGTTCTCCTGATCTATATTCTGTTTTTATGCAGTACCATATTGTTTTTTTTTTTTATAGCAGCATTACTTTTTAAATTTAATTTTAATTTTCAGTGTTCCATAAATCATTGTTTATGCACCACACCCAGTGCTCCATGCAATACGTGCCCTCCTTAATACCCACCACCGGGCTCACCCAATTCCCCACACCCTCCCCTCCAAAACCCTCAGTTTGCTTCTTAGAGTACACAGTCTCTCATGGTTTGTCTCCCCCTCCGATTTCCCCCAACTCACTTCTCCTCTCCATCTCCCAATGTCCTCCGTGTTATTCCTTATGTTCCACAAGTAAGTGAAACTATATGATAACTGACTCTCTCTGCTTGACTTATTTCACTCAGCATCATCTCTTCCAGTCCCATCCATGCAAAAGCTGGGTATTC